>NW_025557616.1:0-24760 GCF_020424385.1 Procambarus clarkii
CCATAGCTACGATACGTGTAGTACGATAGCTAGTACGATATCTTCGTCCAGTACGATAGCTAGATACCATAGCTACGATACGTGTATTACGTGTAGTACGATAGCTAGTACGATATCTTCGTCCAGTACGATAGCTAGATACCATAGCTACGATACGTGTAGTACGTGTAGTACGATAGCTAGATACCATAGCTACAATACGTGTAGTACGATAGCTAGTACGATACCTTCGTCCAGTACGATAGCTAGATACCATAGCTACGATACGTGTAGTACGATAGCTAGTACGATATCTTCGTCCAGTACGATAGCTAGATACCATAGCTACGATACGTGTAGTACGATAGCTAGATACCATAGCTACGATACGTGTAGTACGATAGCTAGTACGATACCTTCGTCCAGTACGATAGCTAGATACCATAGCTACGATACGTGTAGTACGATAGCTAGTACGATATCTTGGTCCAGTACGATAGCTAGATACCATAGCTACGATACGTGTAGTACGTGTAGTACGATAGCTAGTACGATATCTTGGTCCAGTACGATAGCTAGATACCATAGCTACGATACGTGTAGTACGTGTAGTACGATAGCTAGTACGATATCTTGGTCCAGTACGATAGCTAGAGCCCCTGCTGTTAGTTCACCGGGACTCTAAGTTACCTTATGAAAGGTGTTTCTTCAGTCACGTTCCGTGTGTGTTTCTGTAATGGCTTCTGGGTGTTGGACCTTATCACTTCTATGTCATCTTTCTGTCTATGTCTCTGCCTGTCTGTCGGTCTGTCTCTCGTTGGTATGTTTGTGAGCGGTGGTGGTGCTGGTGGTGGTGATGATAGACGGGTGGTGGTGGTAGTGGTGGTGGTAGTGGTAGTGGTGGTGGTGGTGGTAGTGGTGGTGGTGGGGGTAGACGGGTGCTGGTGGTAGTGGTGGTAGTGGTGGTGGTAGTGGTGGTGGTGGTGGTAGACGGGTGCTGGTGGTTAGTGGTGGTGGTGGTGGTGGTGGTAGACGGGTGGTAGTGGTGGTAGTGGTGGTGGTAGACGGGTGGTAGTGGTGGTAGTGGTGGTAGTGGTGGTGGTAGTGGTAGTGGTAGTGGTGGTGGTGGTGGTGGGGGTAGACGGGTGCTGGTGGTAGTGGTGGTAGTGGTGGTGGTAGTGGTGGTGGTGGTGGTAGACGGGTGCTGGTGGTAGTGGTGGTGGTGGTGGTGGTAGACGGGTGCTGGTGGTAGTGGTGGTGGTGGTGGTGGTGGTGGTGGTGGTGGTGGTAGACGGGTGGTAGTGGTGGTGGTGGTGGTAGTGGTAGTGGTGGTGGTGGTGGTGATGATAGACGGGTACTGGTGGTAGTGGTGGTGGTGGTGGTGGTGGTGGTGATGATAGACGGGTACTGGTGGTAGTGGTGGTGGTGGTGGTAGTGGTAGTGGTGGTGGTGGTGGTGATGATAGACGGGTACTGGTGGTAGTGGTAGTGGTGGTGGTAGCGATGGTGGTGCGTTTGGCAGTTAAAATTACAGACCAGTGTCACTGACAAGTATTAAAGTGCTGGAGAAAGTAATCAACTGAAGAATGATGGGGACATCTGGAAAGGATCGGCTGTGTAGTGAAAGGGCAGCATAGAAAGGGAAAAGTCATGGCTGATAAACTTGATAGAGTTCTATACCCAAATTCAACAGCAGTATGATGGTTGGGTTGGGTAGACTGCCTTTTCCTAGACTACCAAAGGGCATTTGACCCCGTTCCTCATAAATTGCTGGTGTACAATGTAGAGAAGCAGGCTCAGTAAGTCACTGAACTGGGTAAGGGAGTTACCTTGAGGTTACCTTGAGGTGCTTCCGGGGCTTAGCGTCCCCGCGGCCCGGTCGTCGACCAGGCCTCCTGGTTGCCGGACTGATCAACCAGGCTGTTGGACGCGAGTACTGGTAGGACAGAAAACAAAGAGTCACTCATGCTAGTACAAGTGGTTGGGCACCATTCCTTTCCCACGTCCCATCCCAAATCCTTATCCTTATCCCTTCTCAGTGCTATATAGTTGTAATGGCTTGGCGCTTTCCCCTTAATAATTCCCCTTCCCTCTTGCTAGTGTATGTGAATGACTTTTACACTAGGGAGTGAGGTTATACATGTCAATGTTTTTACACGACACAAAACAAATGAGGAATGTAAAAACCGTAGAATGTAGACAATTATAGAAAAAAAACTCGACAAACTAAAGGAGTTGGTAGAAAATGGTTGCTAGAATTCAATACGAACGAAGTGTAAGGTAATGTAGATGGGGGGGGGGGAGGGGGAGGAGAAAAGAGACCAGGTGTTCGAAGAGAATTCGAACGTCAGAATAGTTAAATTATATTGCAGCAGGAACTACAAAGCATATACACACCTATCACTTAAACCATGACCACACACACCACCACCACCCCCCATACACACCCCCGACACCCCACACTCTCCCCCCCCCCCCCCCGACACTCCTCCCCACCACCCCCCTCACACCACCCCCACAACCCACCACCCCCACACCACCATCAACACACACCACACTCCACACCTTTCCTTACACCCCCTCACCCCCACACCATCCCCAACACCCACACCACACACCACCCCCATCAACACACACCACACCCCACACCTCTCCTTACACCCCCTCACCATCCCCACAACCCACACCACACATCACCACCTACACCCCACACTACCCCCACACCACCAGCCACACACACCCCACACCACCACCCACACCTCCACACCCCCACACCACCACCCACACCCCCACACCACCACCCACACCCCACACTACCCCCACACCACCAGCCACACACACCCCACACCACCACCCACACCTCCACACCCCCACACCACCACCCACACCCCCACACCACCACCCACACCTCTACACCCACAGGTCGTGTCGTCCCGACCACAGCCCAGTAACTTGCTACTCCAGCTCAGACCTGACGCCAGGCGGACAAAAACCCGTCCACCTTCAGGTGAGAAACGAGAGTGGGTCAGACTGAGGGAGGGAGGAAGGGAGAGAGTGAGAGAGGAGGAAAAGATACTTGGGGGCAGCGGAACTGGGCGGAGGAAGTCATAAAATCCAGTTCATTGAGAGCGGAGAAAATTAATTTTGTATGCCATCTAATTCCGTTTTCTGTTTTTTTATTTACATTTTATTTTTTTTCCTAGTATGGTAAAAAATATGAACTTAATATTGTAAGTTTTAAAGAGCTTATTTTAACCTCTCCCTCCTTGTCTCTCTAATACAATGTAAACTTTCACCTGTATACCGACATATTTATATTAATCCTCGTATAACCTTGCTTTAGGACTGCGGATGTTAACGCTAGGATGCACAGAGACCACTCCCAGCTGGCTACTGTACTGAAAAAAAAGATGTATCACCCCCCCCCCCCCGAAGGTAGACTCGTTGGCTAAGGTCTTCAAGCTGCTCGTATGGCCGCCTGGCTAGTGCTTGAGCCTCTCTGAAACCAGGTTCAGAAACGTGACTTTCCTTTGCTCGTTGAAACAATATAGTTTCCTGAAACAAGGTCGCCTGAAACACGGGTACCTGTTTTACGAGGTATTAGGATCCTCCAAGCAGGCTTAGCCAAAGTTTAGAAAATCTGGTAACAAAATACCGAAAATTAAAAATATACCGTATATTTATATAATATATAAATTACCGTTTATTATATGTAATAAATAATTAATAATTTAAAATCCGTTTAAAATTACTAAATTTAAAGTTTATTCAATCTCGAAAAAAGAGTCAATTTAATATGTTTTTTTAAAGATCATGAAAGGGCCTGAGAGTATTGACCCCCCCTCCCCCCCCCCTCCTCTTCAGAAATCATTTAGTTCTCCATTGCCGAAAATCACTCTAAATAAAAAACGAGGAAAAATAAAATTGTCCTTAATCATTTAATACAATTTTTGTTTTAAAGAGTGAAAAACGTTTTCTTTGATCATTTAATACAAATATTTTGACCCCAAACGAAGCCAAATACTTATTGTCTAATCATTTAATACAAACGTTTTGTAAATAGAAGCTAGAAAACGTTTGATTTTATCATTTAATACAAACGTTTTAAATCAAAATAAGCAAAATACATTTTCTTTAATCGAAAACTAAACAAATGCAAGATTTTACGATCAACATACAAGTCAGTATGATACCGTGGATACAATTTACATACAAATTTAATAACACTTTTCTTCAAGTATAATTTTAAGTTAGACTAGAAAAACTTTGTGTATTAGTGACTTTATCAATACACGATATAGTTCCTAATTTGCATGCCTACAAATTAGCCAATGTATCGTAATTATATATATATATATATATATATATATATATATATATATATATATATATATATATATATATATATATATATATATATATATTATATATACACGCCTTACAATGTTCACGGAAAGCTTAGGGTATTGTGAACAGTCAAGGTGGGATCTAATGGTCTGTTGGTGCATGCATTCTGTTATAAGCTTTAGTAGTTACACGTCATCATCTTCAATGAGCTAAAAACTAAAATGGTCTGGATTTGTCAAACACTTAAAGTGTCAACTAACGAAACCTTTACATCTTTCCTCAGTCATGACGGCTTTGTTTACAACCGTAGAGCCACGTGGTTGTATATAACAATAATATAACCTTGGGTTGTGATTTGTCAACATGGGGGGAAACATGGGGTCAGGTTTCGTAAATGGACACTGTTATGCTTAGCGAGTCCTGGTTCAGATAGCCAAAAACACTAACTACACTACTATCTAATTGAAACTCCTGTTTTTCTTACCTTTCAGACGAGCTGTTACTCTCCCCCTCATGAGGGCTCCTTGTCCAGCGTCTTGAGTATGATAGATTTGTCTTCACGACTTTCATAAGCTTCATAAAATGCCTTATGATAAGCTTATATCCTTTATGACAACATGTAGATAAGTTTCTTTTTTTAATTGCAGCTTTCCCTCATTTCCTACTTCGCTACAATACACTTTTCTATCTCACCCAGAAGTCACACGCGGGATTCCAAGAGCTGAAGCTCAACCCTACCCCACTGAGTGAGCACTCGGTTTTCAAGGACGCACACGGCTCCACAATTCTATTCCAACACTACACTCGACTCCATGTTGAAAATAGTACACATGCGCGCATAACTGGAGAATATACTACCAGGGACACGTCTCCTTATAGCGACTCGCGACACTGGTACGGGTGCTCGTGTAGCCGCTACTCGTCAACAATTGTCCAAATGATCGTTAACCCCTAGCCACCAAACCCTCCCCCCCCCCCCCACCATCCCTGTTTATGCAACCCGTTCTCGACTCAAGTCCATTACATCCAGCGGTCAACCCCACAGACGCATTCATAAATTTTAATATGCTGTTCATTCAGAAAGGGAATTTTATCAAATATAAATTAATATTATAATATATTAGCATATTTGTGCATATATAGGCATAGGTTAGGTTAGGTGTTTAGGTTCTGTTGGCGATTATTTGTATTTGTAGTACGTGGGTGAAGCATTTACAGCGTTGTGGCTCGAACAAAATTCGTCAGTGAAGCACTTGTTCCGGATATGTTCGAACGTCAGGAGGTTGTGAGTCGTGTGTAAACCGCTTTTCATTCCTAAACAGGGGGTTTGGCGGGTGGATGGAATCACTTTTGGGTCTTTGTTTGGAGAACGGGCTAGTTTATGAAGCTGTAAAATTGTACACACGACTCAGAACTGACGTTCGAACACTTCCGGAACAAGTGCTTCACTGACGAATTTTTGTTCGAACCACAACGCTGTAAATGCTTCACCCACGTACTACAAATACAAATAATCGCCAACAGAACCTAAACACCTAACCTAACCTATGCCTATATATACACAAATATGCTAATATATTATAATATTAATTTATATTTGATAAAATTCCCTTTTTGAATGAACAGCATATTAAAATTGATGAATGCGTCTGTGGGGTTGACCGCTGGGTGTAATGGACTTGAGTCGAGGACGGGTTGTAAACGCTTCACCCACGTACTGCAAATACAAGTATTTACCAACAGACTCTAAGCACTTCAACTCACCTAACCTGTTCTCCGTCTAACTATATATAAAACCCTAATATAAATATTAACGTTAATTGTGAATTGAGAAAATGCCAATTTTGAACGCAAAGTGCATTGAAATTTATGAATGCGTCAGTGGGTGGGGGGGGGGGTTTGGACACCAGTTGGAATAGCAGTGGCTGAGGGCGGGAAGCAACACACCCTCGTCAATAAATGTCAAAGGCTCGTTAATGCAGCCGCCAAACCCCCCCAGTTTATCCCACCCGTTGTCAGTCTAAGGTTAAGAATGGGAAGCGCTCTACAAACGACCCACAACTGATGTTCGAACTCATGTCGATCATTTTCTTCGCTCTCTTAGTGTGTTCGAATTGCTCTTCCGATAAATCCTTCATCTATGTCAGCCACGTCCTTATGAACAAAGGTTAAATGTCCATTCTATGTAGCCTTTAAAACACACTGTTAATGAATTTAAAACGCTTTGAACACGACTGTTCCGTTCGAACTTTTCTCGAATAGTGCTTCGCTTGTGCTTCGAACGTTCTCTGTTCGAACCACAACGCTGCAAATGCTTCACCGACACACTTCAAATGCAAATATTTGTCAAGAGAACCTAAACACCTAACCTAACCTAACCTAACCTAACCTAACCTAACCTAACCTAACCTAACCTTCATCTAACTATTCACAAAATTATCATGGATAATAATATAATTACTGATTTCAAATAATCTATTTTAAATATTTAAATTTTAAATAATCAGTTGATGAAAACTGACGAATGGACTTGGTCTGAGGACGGGTTTGGACGGTTTAACGTCCGGTTTAACGTCCGGTTTAACGTAACGTTTAACGGTTTAACGACAGTTTGGAGAAATTGGCCAAGTCAAACAACGTAACCTAACCTAACCTAACTTAACCTAACCTAACGTTACCTAAGTTCCTATAAGCATTCACAAATCCGTATAGCCTGTATATCCTTCATTTCAAGCTGAAAATAGATTTTTAATATAGTGTATAAAATGCATACGGTCTCAGTCAGGTGACAGATAAAATAGATAAACAGGTATCTATTAGCGAAATCTAATAGTCTGATTCTGTAATCGCGTTTCCCCCAAGGAGAAAAACATCTAATTCACCTACAAAGTCTATTTCAGACTTAGTGGGTTTGGGCTTAAGGCCAATATCAAGCTCTGTCTTAAGACCAACCACAATAGCTTCCTCAACCAGCAAGTATACTCTTTATTCCTGAACATTTACCAGGACTAAAGTATACTCTATAAATATACACCAACAAGACGGTTTTTACACCTCGGTGTATGTGTGTATGTGTGTGTGTATATGTGTGTGTATGTGTGTGTGTGTGTGTGTATGTGTGTGTATGCGTGTATGTGTGTGTGTATGTGTGTATGTGTTTGTGTATGTGTGTGTGTATGTGTGTGTGTATGTGTGTGTGTGTGTATGTGTATGTATCCTTGTGTATTGCTGCAGTTCAGATAACTAAACTGATAGATCATGGCTAGTTTTAATGTATTCGAATCTAACAAGTTAAATGAGTTTATAGTTAACTGGGTTAAAGATAACAGGACTTAAGTTGTGATGACCAAAATTGCAAGATAGTTAACTGTTATCAAGACGTTTCGGTCCGTTTCGGTCCGTCCAGGACGTTTCGGTCCGTCCAGGACGTTTCGGTCCGTTTCGGTTCGTCCAGGACGGACCGAAACGTCGTCGTCTCTCCCTCTTCTGATGTATGGTATGGTGTTCACTTCTTCAGCCTATTGTGACTCGTCGTCCGCACAGGGTTAAGGTTAACAAGGTTAATGTTAAATGGGTTACAATTAACTGGGTTAATATTAACCTGGTTAAAGGTAACTGGATTAAAGTTATCTGGGTTAAAGATAACAAAGTTACAGTTAATTTGGTTAAAATTAACCGGGTTAACGTTAAATGGGTTAAAGTTAACGGGGTTAAAGGCATCTCACGTCGAAGACTCATCTGGAAAACAAGTTTCAAGAATCTGGAACGACGTTGAAAAAAGAATTGCAATATGTCTTTGTAACTTGCAATGTTGCACTGTGTATACACTGTCTCTGTGATCATCGTAAGTCCATCGTTGCTGTGAGTCACTCGTGTTTATCTGAGGCACTTGCGTTGGGGGGAGGGAGGCACTTACGTGTTGAAGCACTCATGTTGTGAGGTATATTGTGAGGTCTGTGGAGTGTATGAGGGTGTGTGTGTGCGTGTGTGTGTGTGTGTGTGTGTGTGTGTGTGTGTGTGTGTGTGTGTGTGTGTGTGTGTGTGTGTGTGTGTGTGTGTGTGTGTGTGTGTGTGTGTGTGTGTGTGTGCATCTCCAGAAGTTAGAAAGAAGAAGATAGACAGAGATCAATATTAAAAGTGAAACGCAAAAATAAAAATCAATACTAAAAAGACAAAAAAAAAGACTTAAAAGACTAAAAAAAATGAGAGTGACTTAGTCACTCACGAAAAAAAGTACGCGGAACGAAAAAAAAGAAAGAAAATAAAGTTTTTCTATCTCAATCGAAGACATTTGTCGTGAGCACAAGACGTTCAAGTGAGGTCTAGACGGAAGATCACTGACCTCCTTGTAGTCAATGACTGGGATCCGACGACCTCCTTGTGGTCAATGACTGGGATCCTACGACCTCCTTGTGGTCAATGACTGGGATCCGACGACCTCCTGGTCAATGACTGGGATCCTACGACCTCCTTGTGGTCAATGACTGGGATCCGACGACCTCCTTGTGGTCAATGACTGGGATCCGACGACCTCCTGGTCAATGACTGGGATCCTACGACCTCCTTGTGGTCAATGACTGGGATCCTACGACCTCCTTGTGGTCAATGACTGGGATCCTACGACCTCCTGATCAAAGAGGGAACGACTGACGATGAATTCCTCCATCGGTCGGTTATCTGAGGGCCTCATGTCGACATCTCATTCTTTCTTGACATTGTTTACTAAATCAATACCTGCAATCTTTGCCATGACGTGAAGCACACACGTCTGGAGGCGAATGTGCCAGTCTCAGCGCCTGGAGGAATTTCAGCGCCTGCAAGACTGACTCCCAGCACCTGGAGGAGCTCCAGGCTAGCCAACCATAGGGCCAAGATGGGGGTGTGACGCGTCCCGCCAAACACGCCAAACACGCCAAACACACGCGCCATCAAGCTGCACTCAACATTGTGTGTTCGTTCTTCCAAGAACCAGGTGGTGGCGTCGTCAAAGCGTGGGGGGGGGGGGGGGGACCAAGAGCTGCAGCTCGGTGATAAAATAGGCACGTTCTTGTGGAAGAACGTACCTATTTAGTCATGGTATTTGGCATGCCATGATAGGGGGTGAGGGAAAAGGTTATTTGGTCTGTCACGTTCCCTCTGGCTGTGAGGTAAACACACACACACACACACACACACACACACACACACACACACACACACACACACACACACACACACACACACACACACACACACACACACACACACACACACACACAAATACACATTTGACTACAGGCAAATGTGTTACTATACAGTCATATAAGAAGAAAAATGTCGGTGAACGACCAAGTGACAAGACTAAGGAAACAGAGAGGGCATATACTGAAAGTGACAAGGAAATCTGCGAGGTACCTGTTTGTGCACAAATATCAACATGGGTTCTGGACAGGGAAATCGTGCCTAACGAGCCTTTTGGAATTCTATGATAAAATAACGAGGATAAGACAGGACAGAGATGGTTGGGCAGACTGCATATTTCTGGATTGCTAAAAAGCCTTTGATAAAGTACCGCACATGAGACTGCTGTTCAAGCTCGCACACCTGGAGAACATTAGGTTTGTGAACAAACATCACATGGGTTCTGGACAGGGAAATCGTGCCTAACAAACCTTCTGGAATTCTATGATAAAATAACGAGGATAAGACAGGACAGAGATGGTTGGGCAGACTGCATATTTCTGGACTGCCAAAAAGCCTTTGATACAGTACCGCACATGAGACTGCTGTTCAAGCTCGAGAGGCAGGCGGGGTGGGGGGAAAGGTCCTAGAATGGATAAGGAACTACCTAACAGGAAGGAGCCAAAGAGTTACGGTAAGGGGCGAGAAGTCGGACTGGCACAGTAACAAGTGGAGTACCACAAGGATCGGTGCTGGGACCAATTCTATTTCTTGTATAGAGGCAGGCGGAGTGGGAGGAAAGGTCCTAACATGGATAAGGAACTACCTAACAGGAAGGAGCCAAAGAGTTAAGGTAAGGGGCGAGAAGTCGGACTGGCGAACAGTAACAAGTGGAGTACCTCAAGGATCAGTGCTGGGACTAATTCTATTTCTAATATATGTTAACGACATGTTTACAGGAGTAGATTCCTACATGTCGATGTTTGCGGATAATGCAAAGTTGATGAGAAGAGTTGTGACAGATGAGAATTGCAGGATCCTCCAAGAGGACCTGAACAGGTTGCAGAGATGGTCAGAGAAATGGCTACTGGAGCTCAACACGAGTAAATGTAAAGTTATGGAAATGGGACTAGGAGATAGGAGACCAAAGGGACAGTACACAAAGAAGGGGAACAGCCTACCTGTGACGACGCGCGAAAGAGACCTGGGGGTGGACGTAACATCTAATCTATCTCCTGAGGCACATATAAATAGGATAACGACAGCAACGTACTCTACACTGGCAAAAGTTAGAACATCATTCAGAAACCTACGTGAGGAGGTATTTAGGGCGCTTTACACTGCCTACGTGAGGCCAGTCTTAGAGTATGCCGCCTCATCATGGTGTCCCCATCTGAAGAAGCATATAAGGAAACTGGAAAATGTTAAGAGGTTTGCAACGAGACTCGTCCCAGAGTTACGAGGGATGGGGTATGAGGAGCGCCTGAGGGAACTGTGCCTTACTACACTAGAAAGAAGAAGGGAGAGGGGGGACATGATAGGAACGTATAAGATACTCAGAGGGATTGACAGAGTGGACATAGACGAAATGTTCACACGGCATAGTAACAGAACGAGGGGACATGGATGGAAGCTTGAAACTCAGATGAGTCACAGATGTTAGGAAGTTTTCTTTTAGCGTGAGAGTAGTGGGAAAATGGAATGCACTTCAGGAACAGGTTGTGGAAGCAAATACTATTCATAATTTTAAAACCAGGTATGATAAGAAAATAGGACCGGAGTCATTGCTGTAAACAACCGATGCTCGAAAGGCGGGATCCAAGAGTCAATTCTCTATCCTGCAGATACATATAGGCGAGTACAAATAGGTGAGTACATTCACTCTTAACATAACAGCACTCACACACGTACAGTGTTATGTAAGAACACACACACACACACACACACACACACACACACACACACACACACACACACACACACACACACACACAGACCCGCCCACAAACACACTTTCGCTACCTCACATAAAACTCCACCAGCAGCGGCTCCTGAAGGAGACGAGGTACAGAGGGCACCTCCAGAGGGCGTACTGGCTGTCTCTGAAGACCTGGTGCTCTTGTTTGCCTCTCACCGTGTGTTTGTGTGTGTTTGTGAGTGTTTGTGTGTGTTTGTGCTAGGAGGCCGGCCACACCAGTGATGGAACCAGTTGTTTGTGTAACGTATTCATAGCCTTGTCGTGTATTTATCGTGCATTTAGCATGTATTGCTAGTTTCTGTACATTTTGCTAGTTTGTGTATGTATTGCTAGTGTTTATGTAAGGATAGTTTCAGCATGTTTTGCTAGATTTAGCATTTCTTGCTAAATGTTACCATATCTTAACTAGCTAACCAATGGTAAACTGATGAGGTATTGCTAGTTTTAGCACGTTTAGCTGGTAATATTAGTCATGTCTACTTACTGCTGATTACAGCAATGTGGTCTCCTACCCGTGGCGCTGCTGACGATGGGGGGGATGTTTGGAGCGTGCCTGGCCGAGGTCGTCCCCGCCACAACAGGAGGTAGTCCAGTCGTCCAGGACCCAGGCGACTACCTCCCACTGCTCTCAGCCTTCAACGGCGTCACCACCCATGGCTTCCACAACGCTGACGGCAGCTATAATTTCTCCTTCTCCATCCCGCAGCAGGCCCGGCAGGAGGCCAGGGCTGTCGACGGCAAGGTGGGGGGTAAGGTTCGGTTACGTAGGGTAAGGATTGGTTTTGGTTAAATTAGGTTTGGAATACATTAGGTTACATTAGGCTACATCTCCGGTAGGTTAGTCTGTTTTGATGTCTTAGATTCGGTTCATTTGGTTTCGAAACTATGGAACTATGGAACTGGCTATGGTAGGTTGAATTTAAAGGTTTGTTTTGTCTAGGTTGGATTTTGGTTATCTAGCCTCCACATAAACACATAGAATCTCCAGAATTACTGGAGGCAAATTTTTGTGAATAAAGTCATTTAGGTCAGATAAATCTATCAGTGGAACTTGAACTTAGCTAATTAAAACCAATTATGTGCACAAATTTGTTTAACAATGTACAAATATCTTTAAACCAACGATGAATCCACGACATGTGAAAGGAATGAGCTTATTAAGAGATAGAAAAACATATTATATATATATATATATATATATATATATATATATATATATATATATATATATATATATATATATATATGTCGTACCTAGTAGCCAGAACGCGCTTCTCTGCCTACTATGCAAGGCTCGATTTGCCTAATAAGCCAAGTTTTCATGAATTAATTGTTTTTCGACTACCTAACCTACCTAACCTAACCTAACCTAACTTTTTCGGCTACCTAACCTAACCTAACCTATAAAGATAGGTTAGGTTAGGTTAGGTAGGGTTGGTTAGGTTCGGTCATATATCTACGTTTATTTTAACTCCAATAAAAAAAAATTGACCTCATACATAATGAAATGGGTGGGTTTATCATTTCATAGGATAAAAATTAGAGAAAATATATTAATTCATGAAAACTTGGCTTATTAGGCAAATCGGGCCTTGCATAGTAGGCTAAGTGCATTCTGGCTACTAGGTACGACATATATATATATATATATATATATATATATATATATATATATATATATATATATATATATATATATATATATATATATATATACATACATATATTACCACCACCAAACACACAGCCACCACTAACCACCACAAACCAACCAACCACTAACATCACCCAAACTAACCACCACAGAAGAACCACACTACCGCCACACTACCACCACACTACCACTACCAGCAACGGAAACACTCATAGTAGATAACGAAAGATATAAAAACGAGAAAACACCAGCCACAAACACAACAACAAACAACATTAATAACCAGAACCAAACAATTGATAACCAGAACCAAACAATTGATAACCAGAACCAAACAATTGATAACCAGAACCAAACAATTGATAACCAGAACCAAACAATTGATAACCAGAACCAAACAATTGATAACCAGAACCAAACAATTGATAACCAGAACCAAACAATTGATAACCAGAACCAAACAATTGATAACCAGAACCAAACAATTGATAACCAGAACCAAACAATTGATAACCAGAACCAAACAATTGATAACCAGAACCAAACAATTAATAACCAGAACCAAACAATTAATAACCAGAACCAAACAATTGCTTGCTTCGATCACATCTCCCAGCGTCATGGGCAGCTCCGAGATGCAGTTTTGTCAATAACTGGAGTTCTACTTTTGCTTCCTAATGTCACAGAGGCGGCCAGTGAAGGGAGTGAGGGAGGGGGAGAGAGGGAGGAAGTGATGGAGAGAGAGAGAGAGAGACAAGGAAGGAGGAAAGAAGTGAAGTAGAAAAGCCTAGAGAGAGTGGAGAAGGGCGGTAGAAAAGCCTAGAAAGAAAGAAGGAACCAGGAAGGAATGTAGGGAGAGAGAGAGAGAGAAGGAAGGATAGAAAGGAAAGAATAAGAACCATCCAGGGTGACAAAAACCAGCAGTCGCCCCGACAGGTCAGAGAAGCAAAAAAGCCATAGAAAACGGAATGAGGTGTACTAGCCAATAGCTTGGCCTGGCGCCAACTTGACGCAAGCACACACACACACAGCCCGTGCAGACGCAAGTGTCGCCACGCACACACACACACCCGTACACCCCTCACCTAACACCACCAACACGCACACACACGCACAAATGCGTGCATACAGGTACATGGGGTTTCTAATGAACAAATTACCCAACTGGAAGCCCAATAAAGAAGTGTGGATCGACCAATAGGAAGAGCGGACGGGCTAATACCTCGTAGGCTCTAGTTGACTCAAAGACAGACTCAGACGCACTCACAGAAACAGGCTCCGATAGAAAGGAAGTTGAGTAATTGCTGATCAGAGCAGCCGGAGAGGGTCGCTATAAAAACGGAACTCCTCTGAGGCAATAGTTTAGAGAACACACACTACAGATGGGTGTGGCAGACAGGCGGGATACAGTGGGTTATTACAGTGGCTGGCTCTGTCTTTGGTGGTGAGACAGGGCCCCCAGGAGGCTATTACAGTGGCTAGTTCTGTCTTTGGTGGTGAGACAGGGCCCCCAGGAGGCTATTACAGTGGCTGGCTCTGTCTTTGGTGGTGAGACAGGGCCCCCAGGAGGCTATTACAGAGGCTAGTTCTGTCTTTGGTGGTGAGACAGGGCCCCCAGGAGGCTATTACAGAGGCTAGCTCAGTTTTTGGTGGTGAGACAGGGCCCCCAGGAGGCTATTACAGTGGCTGGCTCTGTCTTTGGTGGTGAGACAGGGCCCCCAGGAGGCTATTACAGTGGCTAGTTCTGTCTTTGGTGGTGAGACAGGGCCCCCAGGAGGCTATTACAGCTGCTAGCTGTCTTTGGTGGTGAGACAGGGCCCCCAGGAGGCTATTACAGTGGCTAGTTCTGTCTTTGGTGGTGAGACAGGGCCCCTAGGAGGCTATTACAGTGACTAGTTGTCTTTGGTGGTGAGACAGGGCCCCCAGGAGGCTATTACAGTGACTAGCTGTCTTTGGTGGTGAGACAGGGGCCCCCAGGAGGCTATTACAGCTGCTAGTTGTCTTTGGTGGTGAGACAGGGCCCCCAGGAGGCTATTACAGCTGCTAGTTGTCTTTGGTGGTGAGACAGGGCCCCTAGGAGGCTATTACAGCTGCTAGCTGTCTTTGGTGGTGAGAAAGGGCCCCCAGGAGGCTATTACAGTGGCTAGCTGTCTTTGGTGGTGAGACAGGGGCCCCCAGGAGGCTATTACAGCTGCTAGTTGTCTTTGGTGGTGAGACAGGGCCCCCAGGAGGCTATTACAGCTGCTAGTTGTCTTTGGTGGTGAGACAGGGCCCCTAGGAGGCTATTACAGCTGCTAGCTGTCTTTGGTGGTGAGACAAGGCCCCCAGGAGGCTATTACAGTGACTAGCTGTCTTTGGTGGTGAGACAGGGCCCCCAGGAGGCTATTACAGTGGCTAGCTGTCTTTGGTGGTGAGACAGGGCCCCCAGGAGGCTATTACAGCTGCTAGCTGTCTTTGGTGGTGAGACAAGGCCCCCAGGAGGCTATTACAGTGGCTAGCTGTCTTTGGTGGTGAGACAGGGCCCCCAGGAGGCTATTACAGTGGCTGGCTCTGTCTTTGCTGGAAGGTAAAGACGTCAGAGGGGTGGAAATAGGCAGGGAAGTCCTGAGGCTTCGGCATGGTATATGACCCGTTGTTGAGGTGAATTTTTGGCCAAATAACTAATTTTTTGACCCAAAAAAACCTTCCTCATGTAACATTGGCGCGAAACTCTACCCCACCTCAGTTGACCTTGTTTCTGACCATCCATTTCTTCCCTAACTACGCCCTTCAGGTCACCGGATACTTCGCCTTCGTGGACAGGGTCGGGGAGGAGGTGTCTGTCCACTACGACGCCGACGAGGACGGGTTCCGTCCAGCGAGTGACGCACTCCCTCAGGTTGGTAACCCATTAAGACAGGAAAAAAAAGTTATCAATCATCTAATTTGCATATGCTGTCATTGCGAATACATAATGTTTCCTGTCCATGGACAAGCTCCAGTTGTCTCACTCCTCCCTCAGGTGCCCCAGGAGACGGAGGAAGTCTCCAAGGCAAGGCTACAGTTCAACAAGTACTTCGACCAGACGGAAAAGTTTCTCAAGGAGTTGGGGTCCTCTGGCGAAGATGACTCCTCATCCCATGAATCTGACGAAGACATCGATGAAGATTCTGACGAATCTGACGAATCTGATGAACTGGAGAGCACGAATAAGAAGATAATAAGGGAATAGAGAAACAGGCAGTTAGCATCGCTTCAAGAACCAGAAAAAGCAACAAGAACCAAGAGTCCTCAACCTCTTACGAAACCTGTACATCTTTCCCCAATCAGAGCGGTCTTGTTTACCTTTATTAACCAGTCTATGGGCTCCGAAGCGCCACCAAGTTGTTTACAACAATAACAACCTGGGGTTGTGAAGTTTCCAAGCTCGTCAGCTGTTTAAATGTAAACAAAGCCGCCAGAATTGTGGAGAATCATTCACTATTTCTAAATCTTATAAACAGAGGGATAATATGGCAAGTCTGTGAAGGAATATCTGTATTTTTCTACGAGATATTATTGCAAAATGAAGAATATTTAGTGAGTAAAAGTAGCTCAGTCGATTAAGGCAGCGTCTGGAATGCTCTCGGACGTAGGTTCGAATCCTCGTCACGGCCCCTTTGTGGATTTGTTAATAAAAGTGGTGTTATCTACACCCCAATTAACGGTGGGTATTCTCCTCGTGTAGCTTCTATTTCAAGAATAACGAATGAAGGTGAACTGAATAGGCTGAATGCTACACTTTTTTTACAGCCCGACGTTACAGACCGCTGCTGTAGCCGTCCCTGTATCTTTCTCATAGCTACAGACACGCCCTTACCTGTGTTCCAGTTTGTAATACCCCGGATTATGTGTTGAGGTCTTGTAATCTCCCTTCATGTTCGCTGAAGTGGAGCCAGATTCTGTAATCTCCCTTCACGTACGCTGAAGTGGAGCCAGATTTTGTAATCTCCCTTCACGTACGCTGAAGTGGAGCCAGATCCTGTAATCTCCCTTCACGTTCGCTGAAGTGGAGCCGGATTCTGTAATCTCCCTTCACGTACGCTGAAGTGGAGCCAGATCCTGTAATCTCCCTTCACGTACGCTGAAGTGGAGCCAGATCCTGTAATCTCCCTTCACGTACGCTGAAGTGGAGCCGGATTCTGTAATCTCCCTTCACTCCCCACTTAGAATTGTCACCATGACCAGTCAGACGTTTGGGACCCACATAGGAATATCAGTGAGGGAAAGGGAATGTTTGTTGTCTTCTTATCTCATAAACTCTAGGTGGATAGGAGGTGGATAGGAACCTCTAGGTGGATAGGACGTGGATAGGAACCTCTAGGTGGATAGGACGTGGATAGGAACCTCTAGGTGGATAGGACGTGGATAGGAACCTCTAGGTGGATAGGAACCTTCATCAGCAAGAGCTTGCTAGCCAAAACGCTTCCGTCAGTGCCTCCTCTCTACGACTCCTTAGCTACACTGAGAATATGAACCGTTTCTCCCCAGCAATAAAACCACCTTGACAGTGACGAGCATCACCTGTCACTGTCATGTCACCTGTCACTGTCATGTCACCTGTCGCTGTCACATCACACAGAGGCACACTGGTGTTCGAACCCCGCCCCCCCCCCTCCATATCAAGAAAATATAACTCCGGGGGGTGGGGTATATTTACACGTAAATATATTCCTCAGAAAATAATATAATAGCCTTCAATGGTTATACATTTTCTCCTGTATATCTATATTTAAAGGCTATACAGCACTCTAATACACACACTGGCTTTATATATATATATATATATATATATATATTATATATATATATATATATATATATATATATATATATATATATATATATATATATATATATATATATATATATATATATATATATATATATATATATGTGTATATATATATATATATATATATATATATATATATATATATATATATATATATATATATATATATATATATATATATATATATACATATATATATATTGCAACAAGTTCTTCAACAGCTGCAATGTTTAAACTGCGAAAGAAATATTGCTTAAACGTGACTGTTAGGACATCTTCATCGTGGTATTAAATACTCCTTTAAACCCTCATAAATCCCTTAAATCTTATACCTTAAATCCTTACCTTAACCTTAAATCTTAAAACCTTAAATCCCTCATGTAATAAGGCAAATACAAAAAATCTCCAGGAGGCCTATTATTACTGTAAATCGCTAAGGGATTTGGGCCTTAATCCACTAGTTCCCCCCTGGAACACGATCAGAAAATGGTTTCCAACACGAGCCAAGAGTGAACCCTGGGTTTCGAAGCGTCTTATCTCCCTGTCCATGGTTCGAACCCTGACCAAATGGGGCGTAGGGAATGTTATGTGTGAGAGACCACTGCACCTCAGTGGTGTGTAGACGCGAACATTATTGCATTCTAATTTCTGAATGTTTTTCAGTTTGGTTATGCTTTGGTTTGGCACCTGTGTGGTGATGCCTTGCTTGGGCACCTGTGTGGTTATGCTTTGCTTGGGCACCTGTGTGGTTATGCCTTGCTTGGGCACCTGTGTGGCTGTGCCTTGCTTGGGCACCTGTGTGGTTATGCCTTGCTTGGGCACCTGTGTGGCTGTGCCTTGCTTGGGCACCTGTGTGGTTATGCCTTGCCTGGGCACCTGTGTGGTTATGCCTTGCTTGGGCACCTGTGTGGTTATGCTTTGCTTGGGCACCTGTGTGGTTGTGCTTTGGTTTGGCACCTGTGTGGTGATGCCTTGCTTGGGCACCTGTGTGGTTGTGCTTTGGTTTGGCACCTGTGTGGCTGTGCCTTGCTTGGGAACCTGTGTGGTTGTGCTTTGGTTTGGCACCTGTGTGGTTATGCCTTGCTTGGGCACCTGTGCAGCTGTGCCTTGCTTGTGCACCTGTGTGTCTATGCCTTGCTTGTGCACCTGTGTGTCTATGCCTTGCCTGGGCACCTGTGTAGCTGTGCCTTTCTGCACACCTGTGTGAGCACATGAAAGAATGGATGAAACAGATATGCAAATATTTACCTTCTAATTGCACCGTAATTACCGTTCAGCCAGTTGTGAACCACGTGTTAAAGATCATTACACTTGTTCAACGACAAGAACACGAGAAGAACAGGGAGAAGAACTCAAGAACATTATAAACAAAAGAACGCCCAATCTTCCCATGACCGCCATTTGCAACTACGCCACTGTCCCCTTTGTAACTACGCCACTGTCCCCTTTGTAACTACGCCACTGTCCCCTTTGCAACTACGCCACTGTCCCCTTTGCAACTACGCCACTGTCCCCTTTGCAGCTACGCCACTGTCCCCTTTGTAACTACGCCACTGTCCCCTTTGTAACTACGCCACTGTCCCCTTTGTAACTACGCCACTGTCCCCTTTGTAACTACGCCACTGTCCCCTTTGTAACTACGCCACTGTCCCCTTTGCAATCACCTCGCGTCTCTGTTGCAATTGCAAAGTAGAAATTCGACAACTACAATTGCCTATGACTTAGCTCCTAGGCCCCAGCAGAGAGGTACACACCCCTGTGGGCTTGGTATTAGCTCCTGGGCCCCAGCAGAGAGGTATACACCCCCGTGGCTTGGTATTAGCTCCTGGGCCCCAGCAGAGAGGTACAAACCCCCGTGGGCTTGGTATTAGCTCCTGGGCCCCAGCAGAGAGGTACACACCCCCGTGGGCTTGGTATTAGCTCCTGGGCCCCAGCAGAGAGGTACAAACCCCCGTGGGCTTGGTATTAGCTCCTGGGCTCCAGCAGAGAGGTACACACCCCCGAGGGCTTGGTATTAGCTCCTGGGCCCCAGCAGAGAGGTACAAACCCCCGTGGGCTTGGTATTAGCTCCTGGGCCCCAGCAGAGAGGTACAAACCCCCGTGGGCTTGGTATTAGCTCCTGGCCCCAGCAGTGGGATACAAACCCCCGTGGGCTTGGTATTAGCTCCTGGGCCCCAGCAGAGAGGTACAAACCCCCGAGGGCTTGGTATTAGCTCCTGGGCCCCAGCAGAGAGGTACAAACCCCCGTGGGCTTGGTATTAGCTCCTGGGCCCCAGCAGAGAGGTACACACCCCCGAGGGCTTGGTATTAGCTCCTGGGCCCCCAGCAGAGAGGTACACACCCCCGAGGGCTTGGTATTAGCTCCTGGGCCCCCAGCAGAGAGGTACAAACCCCCGTGGCTTGGTATTAGCTCCTGGGCCCCAGCAGAGAGGTACACACCCCCGAGGGCTTGGTATTAGCTCCTGGGCCCCAGCAGAGGGATACAAACCCCCGTGGGCTTGGTATTAGCTCCTGGGCTCCAGCAGAGAGGTACACACCCCCGTGGGCTTGTTATTAGCTCCTGGGCCCCAGCAGAGAGATACACACCCCCGTGGCTTGGTATTAGCTCCTGGGCCCCCAGCAGAGAGGTACAAACCCCCGTGGGCTTGGTATTAGCTCCTGGGCTCCAGCAGAGAGGTACACACCCCCGTGGGCTTGGTATTAGCTCCTGGGCTCCAGCAGAGAGGTACAAACCCCCGAGGGCGAGGTACACACCCCCGTGGGCTTGGTATTAGCTCCTGGGCTCCAGCAGAGAGGGACAAACCCCCGAGGGCTTGGTATTAGCTCCTGGGCCCCAGCAGAGAGGTACACACCCCCGTGGGCTTGGTATTAGCTCCTGGGCCCCCAGCAGAGAGGTACAAACCCCCGTGGGCTTGGTATTAGCTCCTGGGCCCCAGCAGAGAGGTACAAACCCCCGTGGGCTTGGTATTAGCTCCTGGGCCCCAGCAGTGGGATACAAACCCCCGTGGGCTTGGTATTAGCTCCTGGGCCCCAGTTAGAGGAGTATTCCAGCTGCACAATCTAACGACACTGACCTCCAGCCCTCCCCCCCCCCCAATCAAAGGTTGCTTTCAGAAGCGCCCTCGTCTTCATGTACATCCAAATTGCTAGTTATTCCCCCAATCCGTGATTACCCTAGGCTGGTTAAAGCAGCGGCCGTCCTCCCCAGACGCATTCATCAATTTTAACATATAAATTATTAACATAATAAATTAACATATACAATTTTAACAAATATAAATTAATATTATGTATATTAGCATATTTAGCCATTAGTTATGTTAGGTGTTTAGGTTCTGTTGGCGATTATTTGTATTTGTAGTACGTGGGTGAAGCATTTATAGCGTTGTGGTTCGAACAGAGGACGTGAGCAAAGCATTTATAGCGTTGTGGTTCGAACAGAGGACGTGAGCAAAGCAATTGTTCCGGAAGTGTTCGAACGTCATCAGTTGTGAGTCGTGTGTAAACCGCTTTTCATTTGTAAACAGGGGGTTTGGCGGGTGGATTAACGAGCTTGGATCTTTGTATGCGAGGACGGGCTGCGATTGTTACAGAGGTCGTCAGCAAAGCACTTGTTCGAGAAGTGTTCGAACGTCGTCAGTTGTGAGTCGCAGCCCGTCCTTGTAAGCATTGACCCAAAGACCATTCCATGCACCCGCCAAACCCCCTGTTTATGAATGAAAAGCGGTTTACACACGACTTACAACTGATGACGTTCGAACACTTCCGGAACAAGTGCTTCACTGACGACTTTTGTTCGAACCACAACGCTATAAATGCTTCACCCACGTACTACAAATACAAATAATCGCCAACAGAACCTAAACACCTAACCTAACCTATGGCTAAACATGCTAATATATAATAATATTAATTTATATTTGAGAAAATTCCTATTCTGAATGAACAGCATGTTAATATTTATGAATGCTTCTGTGGGGTCGACCGCTGGATGGAATGGACTTGATCTGAGGACGGGTTGGGGAGCCGTGTACAAAGTGCTTTTATTCATAAACTGGAGGGAGGGGGGGGGGGGTTGGCGGCCGCATTAACGAGCATTTGACGCACATATAATAACGGGTTGAAATACTTCACCTACACAGCCCATCCTCATTAACAATTGCCAAATGCTAGTTAGTCCAACCCCCAAAATATAATATACATTATAAAAATTTCTTTCCTTTGCTAAAGGCAAAAATATGGTGAGTAGATTTTTTTTTCAATTTTGGAGAGATCAGCTAATACTGTTTTACAATACAGTAAAAAAAAATAGTTTTATTTTTTTTTTATTCAGACAGCCAAGACAGTGTCAGAACCGTCACAGGATCCATTATGAGACATGGCAAGTTGTACTCGGTGCAATGGTGGCAATCATGACCCAGCCATGATGAGCACCTACCCGACAGTAATAGCCGTTCAAAGTTTTCTAGTAATAGCCAAATGTTTGGCCCACCAAACTCTAGCTTTATTGATATATTGCATTTGTGTTGTGGGTAAAAAAAAAACAATAATTGTAAATAATTTACATGAATTATATTTATTTACTGGTTTTATTATCGTGTATTATATATTTAATTTTATATATACTCATATAAAACACATTGACTCACGTGTCTTACTCGCCACGTGAAAAATTCACCACTCACCTTATGAGTCACTCACCATGTGAATCGTTCACTTTTTGAGTCACTCACTATATGAATTACTTACCTCATGAGTCACTCACTATATGAATTACTCATCTCATGAGTCAATCACTATGTGAATTATTCACCTAATAAATCACTCAGCTCATGAATCACTTACCTAAAGCATCACTCATTATGAACATAAGTAAAGAACAGCTGTTTAATCACATTTAACGTGATTAAAGAATGGTAGTTAATCACTTAATGAGTAAAGAGCGGTAGTTGATCACTTTTTAACACGAGTAAAATGCTGTTAACTGTTCCTATATCAAACCCATTTCTCAAACTGTTCTCATGCTAATATTTCTTATCGCATTAATATATATTCATAACAGTTTTGTAAGCAAATAAATATACATTAAAAATATACATATCCATCAGTATGTATATGTTAAAAAATTATATAAATTAAAAATACATGTCGGAATATTGCATAATTCCTTGGGACGGAATTATTTGAGCAGCTATGGAGATAAATTATCCTGGTATTCCATCCTACAGGATGAAGATTCCTGTCTGTTGCTAACAGAAGCAGGTCTTCTGCTGTCTGCTGCTGTAGCTGGATACAAGAGGCGTCGCTACAGCAGCAGCCATATGCTTGGCAAGCCTCTGCTGTCTGCGACAGCGGGTCATGTACAAGTAAATGCTTCTATTGTCTGCTAGTGGAGAATCGCCTACCGAAGAACGACTTCGAAGCGGGAGCCGAACTGCTCTCCGTTTTCTGTGAGCTCTTCCTGGAGGGTATAACTAGCGAAGACTGCCCCTTGGGCGTCATTCTAGCCATGAACAATGTAAACCTTTCATTGGCATCTCCTTCCTCTACCACTTGTTCTCTTCTCACTTCTTCTTCTTCTTCTCCTCCTACCTCTTCTACATTCTCTTCTTCTTCTTCTACCTCTTCGCCCCTTTCTTCCGCCTCTTCTCCGTTCCAGTAAACAGCATCTTCGGCATCATCTTCCTCAGACTCCTCGCTCTCAGAAGAATCATCGTCAGCGCCTTCGTCGCTATCCTCGCTAGATTCTTCGTCGGAATCTTCGTCGGAGGACCCGAACTCCTTCAGGAACTTGGCAGTCTCTTCGTAGAATCTGAGGAACTCCTCCCTGGCGTTGGCAACGTCTTCAGTGTCCTCCGGGGCCTGAAGAATGGGTAAGAGGTGATGGGTAAGAAGGGTGAGTGTGAAGGGAAGGTTGTGAGTTAACAATAAGAGCGAAGTTAAGGTTGAGGGCAAGTAATAGCGTTACCTACCTGAGGAAGCGCGTCGCTCTCTGGACGGAACCCGTCTTCGTCGGCGTCGTAGCGGACAGACACCTCCTCCCCGACCCTGTCCACGAAGGCGAACGACCCAGTGACCTGAAGGGCGTAGTTCAGGGGTCAAAGACACGATCACATAAGGGTGGAGTTTTGAGCCAAAGTTGAAATTCTCTAATTATTAAACCACTCCGATATCTTGGTACATAGTTTGATGAAGTCTCAACACTCGATTCATTTCACATAACTGCTAGGTCTATATAGCAATAGGCCTAGAGCATTTAATTTGACAAAGTCTATATTCAAATTTGCATTAATAAAACCATAAGCTGAGAATTGAAAATTATAGGAGACTATGTCGTAATGTGACTTAAAAGTCAACAGCTCTGGGTGGTTGAGTTATAACAACCTAATAGGTTGTTATAACTTATAACAACCTAATAGGTTGTTCCAGAGTGCTAGAGTGGGTGAAGCAGTGGTAGAAGAAGCGACTACTACAGATGGGGGGGGGGGGGGTAATTGAAGCGGATAATTAGGGAACGTTCTCATTAGTGAACTATCGAATAGTTTGGTTATGGGTTCACCTATCTGATTATGCTAGAACTTCCCACTCCAATCCCACCCTGACCCATGCTGATCTACCCTACCCTATTCTGACCAGCCACGATGCTACCCTATTCCAATCTGACCAGCCACGACGCTACTCTATCCCATCCTGACCAGCCACGACCCTACCCTATCCATTCTGACCAGCCACGACGCTACCCTATCCATTCTGACCAGCCACGACGCTACTCTATCCCAATCTGACCAGCCACGACGCTACTCTATCCCATCCTGACCAGCCACGACGCT
>NW_025557617.1:0-49102 GCF_020424385.1 Procambarus clarkii
ATATATCTTTTACCGTTGTGTATAGCGAGTATTGTCGGCTGCCTTCCCCGCCCCCTGCCACACCATAGGGCTGCCTTCCCCGCCCCCTGCCACACCATACGGCTGCCTTCCCCGCCCCCTTCCACACCATACGGCTGCCTTCCCTGCCCCCTGCCACACCATACGGCTGCCTTCCCCGCCCCCTGCCACACCATACGGCTGCCTTCCCCGCCCCTGCCACACCATAGGGCTGCCTTCCCCGCCCCCTGCCACACCATACGGCTGCCTTCCCAGCCCCCTGCCACACCATACGGCTGCCTTCCCCGCCCCCTGCCACACCATACGGCTGCCTTCCCCACCCCCTGCCACACCATACAGCTGCCTTCCCCACCCCCTGCCACACCATACAGCTGCCTTCCCCACCCCCTGCCACACCATACGGCTGCCTTCCCCGCCCCCTGCCACACCATACGGCTGCCTTCCCCGCCCTCTGCCACACCATACGGCTGCCTTTCCCGCCCCCTGCCACACCATAGGGCTGCCTTCCCCGCCCCCTGCCACACCATAGGGCTGCCTTCCCCGCCCCCTGCCACACCATACGGCTGCCTTCCCCGCCCCCTGCCACACCATACGGCTGCCTTTCCCGCCCCCTGCCACACCATATGGCTGCCTTCCCCGCCCCCTGCCACACCATACGGCTGCCTTCCCCGCCCCCTGCCACACCATACGGCTGCCTTCCCCGCCCCCTGCCACACCATACGGCTGCCTTTCCCGCCCCCTGCCACACCATAGGGCTGCCTTCCCCGCCCCCTGCCACACCATAGGGCTGCCTTCCCCGCCCCCTGCCACACCATACGGCTGCCTTCCCCGCCCCCTGCCACACCATACGGCTGCCTTTCCCGCCCCCTGCCACACCATACGGCTGCCTTCCCCGCCCCCTGCCACACCATACGGCTGCCTTTCCCGCCCCCTGCCACACCATACGGCTGCCTTCCCCGCCCCCTGCCACACCATACAGCTGCCTTCCCCGCCCCCGGCCACACCATACGGCTGCCTTTCCCGCCCCCTGCCACACCATACAGCTGCCTTCCCCACCCCCTGCCACACCACACGGCTGCCTTCCCCGCCCCCTGCCACACCATACAGCTGCCTTCCCCGCCCCCTGCCACACCATAGGGCTGCCTTCCCCGCCCCCTGCCACACTATACGGCTGCCTTCCTTGCCCCCTGCCACACCATACGGCTGCCTTCCCCACCCCCTGCCACACCACACGGCTGCCTTCCTTGCCCCTGCCACACCATACGGCTGCCTTCCCCGCCCCCTGCCACACCATACGGCTGCCTTCCCCGCCCCCTGCCACACCATACGGCTGCCTTCCCCGCCCCCTGCCACACCATACGGCTGCCTTCCCCGCCCCCTGCCACACCATACGGCTGCCTTTCCCGCCCCCTGCCACACCATAGGGCTGCCTTCCCCAACCCCTGCCACACCATACGGCTGCCTTCCCCACCCCCTGCCACACCATACGGCTGCCTTCCCCGCCCCCTGCCACACCATACGGCTGCCTTCCCCGCCCCCTGCCACACCATACGGCTGCCTTCCCCGCCCCCTGCCACACCATACTGCTGCCTTCCCCGCCCCCTGCCACACCATACGGCTGCCTTCCCCGCCCCCTGCCACACCATACGGCTGCCTTCCCCGCCCCCTGCCACACCATACGGCTGCCTTCACCGACCCCTGCCATACCATACGGCTGCCTTCCCCGCTTCTTCACATTAAGCTCCTTCACACTACACATGTGCTCCTTTACACTACACATGTGCTCCTTTACACTACACATGTGCTCCTTCACACTACACACGTGCTCCTTCACACTACACATGTGCTCCTTTACACTACACATGTGCTCCTTCACACTACACATGTGCTCCTTCACACTACACATGTGCTCCTTCACACTACACATGTGCTCCTTTACACTACACACGTGCTCCTTCACACTACACACGTGCTCCTTCACACTACACATGTGCTCCTTCACACTACACATGTGCTCCTTCACACTACACATGTGCTCCTTCACACTACACACGTGCTCCTTCACACTACACATGTGCTCCTTCACACTACACATGTGCTCCTTCACACTACACACGTGCTCCTTCACACTACACATGTGCTCCTTTACACTACACATGTGCTCCTTCACACTACACATGTGCTCCTTCACACTACACATGTGCTCCTTCACACTACACATGTGCTCCTTCACACTACACACGTGCTCCTTCACACTACACATGTGCTCCTTCACACTACACATGTGCTCCTTCACACTACACATGTGCTCCTTCACACTACACGTGCTCACGAGTGTGACCATAACGCGTCCCGCACACTCGTCTGATGCGCCAATCTTGCGCCGTGAATGGATGACGAGTCACAAATCCACAGCCTCTGATTGGTGGATATTCTCAATCGTCGGTGAATGGTCGCATTTAAATATTCCTGCAGTTCCCGGGAATCTCATAATCCCAGGGACGAGGCGACCCCTAAACAGGGCTTTCTGGCAGCGGTTTTTACAACATAATTTGTACTTGTAATCTGACAAGATGGACTCCCATGGCTTGGTGCCGTGTCCGGACCAATTCTTCATATTACTCAATGTGGTATTTTGAAAGCATCTTTTTAGGTACCTGGTTGATGGGGTTCTGGGAGTTCTTCTACTCCCCAAGCCCGGCCCGAGGCCAGGCTTGACTTGTGAGAGTTTGGTCCACCAGGCTGTTGCTTGGAGCGGCCCGCAGGCCCACATACCCACCACAGCCCGGTTGGTCCGGCACTCCTTGGAGGAATAAATCTAGTTTCCTCTTGAAGATGTCCACGGTTGTTCCGGCAATATTTCTTATGCTTGCTGGGAGGACGTTGAACAACCGCGGACCTCTGATGTTTATACAGTGTTCTCTGATTGTGCCTATGGCACCTCTGCTCTTCACTGGTTCTATTCTACATTTTCTTCCACATCGTTCACTCCAGTACGTTGTTATTTTACTGTGTAGATTTGGTACTTGGCCCTCCAGTATCTTCCAGGTGTATATTATTTGATATCTCTCTCGTCTTCTTTCTAGCTTTGAGACGATCCCAATAATTTAGGTGCTTTATTGCGTCTATGCGTGCCGTATAAGTATTGCAAAATTTGTTGCACAATCTTTCCCTAATTGGAGGGATATTAGAAAGTTTTCATCCTCTTTAATGTCGTGAAGTCGAGCCACAGAGCATTGTTCCCTCTGGTTTTACTTCATGTTGCGGCGTTGAGACGGGAATGTAAATTTGAGCCAGATGTTATGGGCATATTGTGCTTCAGCCGTCACAACAACCTCTCTGTCACGACGCCCACAGGGCGGGTGTCACGACGCCCACAGGGTGGGTATCACGACGCCCACAGGGTGGGTGTCACGACGCCCACAGGGTGGGTGTCACGACGCCCACAGGGCGGGTGTCACGACGCCCACAGGGTGGGTGTCGCGACGCCCACAAGGGGGGGGGGTGTCACGACGCCCACAGGGCGGGTGTCACGACGCCCACAGGGTGGGTGTCACGACGCCCACTGGGTGGGTGTCACGACGCCCACAGGGTGGGTGTCACGACGCCCACAGGGTGGGTGTCACGACGCCCACAGGGCGGGTGTCACGACGCCCACAGGGTGGGTGTCACGACGCCCACAGGGTGGGTGTCACGACGCCCACAGGGCGGGTGTCACGACGCCCACAGGGTGGGTGTCACGACGCCCACAGGGAGGGTGTCACGACGCCCACAGGGTGGGTGTCACGACGCCCACAGGGTGGGTGTCACGACGCCCACAGGGTGGGTGTCACGACGCCCACAGGGTGGGTGTCACGACGCCCACAGGGCGGGTGTCACGACGCCCACAGGGTGGGTGTCACGACGCCCACAGGGAGGGTGTCACGACGCCCACAGGGTGGGTGTCACGACGCCCACAGGGTGGGTGTCACGACGCCCACAGGGTGGGTGTCACGACGCCCACAGGGTGAGTGTCACGACGTCCACAGGGCGGGTCTCACGACGCCCACAGGGTGGGTGTCACGACGCCCACAGGGTGGGTGTCACGACGCCCACAGGGTGTCGGTCTTATTGCACTTACTCCGTGGCATTACCTCATAGTCTTTCATCTTAATGTTACCTCATGATCTTACCGTCTGGTCTTCCCTCATGATCTTCCCTCATGGTCTTCCCTCAGGGTCTTCCCTCATGGTCTTCCCTCATGGTCTTCCCTCATGTTCTTCCCTCATGATCTTCCCTCATGATCGTCCCTCATGGTCTTCCCTCATGATCTTCCCTCATGATCTTCCCTCATGATCTTCCCTCATGGTCTTCCCTCATGGTCTTCCCTCATGATCTTCCCTCATGGTCTTCCCTCGTGGTCTTCCCTCATGGTCTTCCCTCATGGTCTTCCCTCATGATCTTCCCTCATGGTCTTCCCTCATGATCTTCCCTCATGGTCTTCCCTCATGGTCTTCCCTCATGGTCTTCCCTCATGGTCTTCCCTCATGATCTTCCCTCATGGTCTTCCCTCATGGTCTTCCCTCATGGTCTTCCCTCATGGTCTTCCCTCATGATCTTCCCTCATGGTCTTCCCTCATGATTTTCCCTAATGTCTTCCCTCATGGTCTTCCCTCATGGTCTTCCCTCATGATCTTCCCTCATGGTCTTCCCTCATGATTTTCCCTAATGTCTTCCCTCATGGTCTTCCCTCATGGTCTTCCCTCATGGTCTTCCCTCATGGTCTTCCCTCATGGTCTTCCCTCATGGTCTTCCCTCACCCCGTGATCATGCAGCAGAGGTTCAGGCAGCAGGGACCCCCTAGGCCACCCCTGACAACCGTCCCTGCCCCTGTTCATCACTACACAGACACAACGCTCAAGCGGAGGCCAACGCTCAAGCGTAAACACAGTCGCGCTTGACAATGTAAACACTTACTCAAGTGCAGACGCCTGAGGCGCGCATCAACACGCTCACCGGCACATATAACACAGGTAAAATATTAACACTAAAAGGTTTTCCAAGTCTCGGCGGCTCCGAGAATTCCATTATATCAATACAAAAATAAAATTATTTTCTCCTTTGCCATTGTTTCCTGGCGGGCTGGAACCACCAGGAGGAACAACAGCCCACCACCACCACCAGGAGGAACAACAGTCCACCACCACCACCACCACCAGGAGGAACAACAGTCCACCACCACCAGGAGGAACAACAGTCCACCACCACCACCACCACCACCAGGAGGAACAACAGTCCACCACCACCACCACCACCACCAGGAGGAACAACAGTCCACCACCACCACCACCACCACCAGGAGGAACAACAGTCCACCACCACCACCACCACCAGGAGGAACAACAGTCCACCACCACCAGGAGGAACAACAGTCCACCACCAACACCACCACCAGGAGGAACAACAGTCCACCATCACCACCACCTCCAGGAGGAACAACAGTCCACCACCACCACCACCACCAGGAGGAACAACAGTCCACCACCACCAGGAGGAACAACAGCCCATCACCAGGAGGAACAACAGTCCACCACCACCACCACCACCAGGAGGAACAACAGTCCACCACCACCACCACCACCAGGAGGAACAACAGTCCACCACCACCACCAGGAGGAATAACAGTCCACCACCACCACCACCACCAGGAGGAACAACAGTCCACAACCACCACCAAGAGGAACAACAGTCCACCACCACCACCACCACCAGGAGGAACAACAGTCCACCACCACCACCACCAGGAGGAACAACAGTCCACCACCACCACCACCACCAGGAGGAACAACAGTCCACCACCACCACCACCACCAGGAGGAACAACAGTCCACCACCAGGAGGAACAACAGTCCACCACCACCAGGAGGAACAACAGTCCACCACCACCACCACCACCACCAGGAGGAACAACAGTCCACCACCACCACCACCAGGAGGAACAACACTCCACCACCACCACCACCAGGAGGAACAACAGTCCACCACCACCACCACCAGGAGGAACAACACTCCACCACCACCACCACCAGGAGGAACAACAGTTCACCACCACCACCACCACCACCACCAGGAGGAACAACAGTCCACCACCACCAGGAGGAACAACAGTCCACCACTACCACCACCACCAGGAGGAACAACAGTCCACCACCACCACCACCAGGAGGAACAACAGTCCACCACTACCACCACCACCAGGAGGAACAACAGTCCACCACCACCAGGAGAAACAACAGTCCACCACCACCACCACCACCACCAGGAGGAACAACAGTCCACCACTACCACCACCACCAGGAGGAACAACAGTCCACCACCACCACCACCAGGAGGAACAACAGTCCACCACCACCACCACCACCAGGAGGAACAACAGTCCACCACCACCACCAGGAGGAAACACCAGTCCAGGAGGAACCACCACCACCACCACCAGGAGGAACAACAGTCCACCACCACCACCAGGAGGAACAACAGTCCACCACCACCACCACCACCAGGAGGAACAACAGCCCATCACCAGGAGGAACAACAGTCCACCACCACCACCACCACCAGGAAGAACAACGGTCCACCACCACCACCAGGAAGAACAACAGTCCACCACCACCACCACCACCAGGAGGAACAACAGTCCACCACCACCACCAGGAGGAACAACAGTCCACCACCACCACCACCACCACCAGGAGGAACAACAGTCCACCACCACCACCACCACCACCAGGAGGAACAACCACCACCACCAGGAGGAACCACCACCACCACCACCACCAGGAGGAACAACAGTCCACCACCACCACCACCACCACCAGGAGGAACAAGAGTCCACCACCACCACCACCACCACCAGGAGGAACAACAGTCCACCACCACCACCACCACCAGGAGGAACAACAGTCCACCACCACCACCACCACCAGGAGGAACAACAGTCCACCACCAACACCACCACCAGGAGGAACAACAGTCCACCACCACCACCACCACCAGGAGGAACAACAGTCCACCACCACCACCACCACCAGGAGGAACAACAGTCCAGTCCACCACCACCAGGAGGAACAACAGCACCACCACCAGGAGGAACAACAGTCCACCACCACCACCACCACCAGGAGGAACAACAGTCCACCACCACCACCACCACCAGGAGGAACAACAGTCCACCACCACCACCAGGAGGAACAACAGTCCACCACCACCACCACCACCAGGAGGAACAACAGTCCACCACCACCACCAGGAGGAACAACAGTCCACCACCACCACCACCACCAGGAGGAACAACAGTCCACCACCACCACCAGGAGGAACAACAGTCCACCACCACCACCACCACCAGGAGGAACAACAGTCCACCACCACCACCACCACCAGGAGGAACAACAGTCCACCACCACCACCACCACCACCAGGAGGAACAACAGTCCACCACCACCACCACCAGGAGGAACAACAGTCCACCACCACCACCACCACCACCACCACCAGGAGGAACAACAGTCCACCACCACCACCAGGAGGAACAACAGTCCACCACCACCACCACCACCACCAGGAGGAACAACAGTCCACCACCACCACCACCACCAGGAGGAACAACACTCCACCACCACCACCACCAGGAGGAACAACAGTCCACCACCACCACCACCACCACCACCAGGAGGAACAACAGTCCACCACCACCACCAGGAGGAACAACAGTCCACCACCACCAGGAGGAACAACAGTCCACCACCACCAGGAGGAACAACAGTCCACCACCACCAGGAGGAACAACAGTCCACCACCACCACCACCACCACCAGGAGGAACAACAGTCCACCACCACCACCACCACCAGGAGGAACAACAGTCCACCACCACCACCACCAGGAGGAACAACAGTCCACCACCACCACAGGAGGAACACCACCACCACCAGGAGGAACAACAGTCCACCACCACCAGGAGGAACAACAGTCCACCACCACCACCACCACCACCAGGAGGAACAACAGTCCACCACTACCACCACCACCAGGAGGAACAACAGTCCACCACCACCACCACCAGGAGGAACAACAGTCCACCACTACCACCACCACCAGGAGGAACAACAGTCCACCACCACCACCAGGAGGAACAACAGTCCACCACCACCACCACCACCAGGAGGAACAACAGTCCACCACCACCACCAGGAGGAACAACAGTCCACCAGTCCACCACCACCACCAGGAGGAACAACAGTCCACCACCACCACCACCACCAGGAGGAACAACAGTCCACCACCACCACCAGGAGGAACAACAGTCCACCACCACCACCACCACCAGGAGGAACAACAGTCCACCACCACCACCAGGAGGAACAACAGTCCACCACCACCACCACCACCAGGAGGAACAACAGTCCACCACCACCACCAGGAGGAACAACAGTCCACCACCACCACCACCACCAGGAGGAACAACAGTCCACCACCACCACCACCACCAGGAGGAACAACAGTCCACCACCACCACCACCACCAGGAGGAACAACAGTCCACCACCACCACCAGGAGGAACAACAGTCCACCACCACCACCACCACCAGGAGGAACAACAGTCCACCACCACCACCAGGAGGAACAACAGTCCACCACCACCACCACCACCACCAGGAACAACAGTCCACCACCACCACCACCACCAGGAGGAACAACAGTCCACCACCACCACCACCACCAGGAGGAACAACAGTCCACCACCAGGAGGAACAACAGTCCACCACCACCACCACCACCAGGAGGAACCACCACACCACCACCACCAGGAGGAACAACAGTCCACCACCACCACCACCACCAGGAGGAACAACAGTCCACCACCACCACCACCACCAGGAGGAACAACAGTCCACCCACCACCACCACCAGGAGGAACAACAGTCCACCACCACCACCAGGAGGAACAACAGTCCACCACCACCACACCAGGAGGAACAACAGTCCACCACCACCACCACCACCCCACCACCACCAGGAGGAACAACAGAACCACCACCAGAACAACAGTCCACCACCACCACCAGGAGGAACAACAGTCCACCACCACCACCACCACCAGGAGGAACAACAGTCCACCACCACCACCAAGAGGAACAACAGTCCACCACCACCACCACCACCAGGAGGAACAACAGTCCACCACCACCACCAGGAGGAACAACAGTCCACCACCACCACCACCACCAGGAGGAACAACAGTCCACCACCACCACCACCACCAGGAGGAACAACAGTCCACCACCACCACCACCAGGAGGAACAACAGTCCACCACCACCACCACCACCAGGAGGAACAACAGTCCACCACCACCACCACCACCAGGAGGAACAACAGTCCACCACCACCACCAGGAGGAACAACAGTCCACCACCACCACCAGGAGGAACAACAGTCCACCACCACCACCACCACCAGGAGGAACAACAGTCCACACCACCACCAGGAGGAACAACAGTCCACCACCACCACCCACACACCACCAGGAGGAACAACAGTCCACCACCACCACCACCAGGAGGAACAACAGGCCACCACCACCACCAGGAGGAACAACAGTCCACCACCACCACCACCACCAAGGAGGAACAACAGTCCACCACCACCACCACCACCAGGAGGAACAACAGTCCACCACCACCACCACCACCAGGAACAACAACACCACCACCACCACCACCAGGAGGAACAACAGTCCACCACCACCACCACCACCAGGAGGAACAACAGTCCACCACCACCACCACCACCAGGAGGAACAACAGTCCACCACCACCACCACCACCACCACCACCACCACCACCAGGAGGAACAACAGTCCACCCACCACCACCACCAGGAGGAACAACAGTCCACCACCACCACCACCACCAGGAGGAACAACAGTCACCAGGAGGAACAACAGTCCACCACCACCACCACCAGGAGGAACAACAGTCCACCACCACCACCACCACCAGGAGGAACAACAGTCCACCACCACCACCAACAGAGGAACAACAGTCCACCACCACCACCAGGAGGAACAACAGTCCACCACCACCACCACCACCAGGAGGAACAACAGTCCACCACCACCACCACCACCAGTCCAGGACCACACCACCACCACCACCCACCACCAGGAGGAACAACAGTCCACCACCACCACCAGGAGGAACAACAGTCCACCACAACCACCACCACCAGGAGGAACAACAGTCCACCACCACCACCACCACCAAGAGGAACAACAGTCCACCACCACCACCACCACCAGGAGGAACAACAGTCCACCACCACCACCAGGAGGAACAACAGTCCACCACCACCACCACCACCAGGAGGAACAACAGTCCACCACCACCACCACCAAGAGGAACAACAACACCACCACCACCACGAGGAACAACAGTCCACCACCACCACCAGGAGGAACAACAGTCCACCACCACAGGAGGAACAACAGTCCACCACCACCACCAGGAGGAACAACAGTCCACCACCACCACCACCACCAGGAGGAACAGTCCACACCACCACCACCACCAGGAGGAACAACAGTCCACCACCACCACCACCACCACCAGGAGGAACAACAGTCCACCACCACCACCACCAGGAGGAACAACAGTCCACCACCACCACCACCACCAGGAGGAACAACAGTCCACCACCACCACCACTACCAGGAGGAACAACATTCCACCACCACCACCACCACCAGGAGGAACAACAGTCCACCACCACCACCACCAGGAGGAACAACAGTCCACCACTACCACCACCACCAGGAGGAACAACAGTCCACCACCACCACCACCACCAAGAGGAACAACAGTCCACCACCACCACCACCACCAGGAGGAACAACAGTCCACCACCACCACCACCACCAGGAGGAACAACAGTCCACCACCACCACCACCAGGAGGAACAACAGTCCAGGAACCACCACCAGGAGGAACAGTCCACCACCACCACCACCACCAGGAGGAACAACAGTCCACGACCACCACCACCACCAGGAGGAACAACAGTCCACCACCACCACCACCACCACCAGGAGGAACAACAGTCCACCACCACCACCACCACCAAGAGGAACAACAGTCCCACCCACCACCACCACCAGGAGGAACAACAGTCCACCCACCACCACCACCAGGAGGAACAACAGAGGAACAACAGTCCACCACCACCACCAGGAGGAACAACAACACCACCACCACCACCACCAGGAGGAACAACAGTCCACCACCACCACCACCACCAGGAGGAACAACAGTCCACCACCACCACCACCACCAGGAGGAACACCACCACCACCACCACCACCAGGAGGAACAACAGTCCACCACCACCACCACCACCAGGAGAACATACCCCACCACCACCAGGAGAACACACCACCACCACCAGGAGAACACACCACCACCACCACCAGGAGGAACACAGTCCACCACCACCACCACCACCAGGAGGAACAACAGTCCACCACCACCAGGAGGAACAACAGTCCACCACCACCACCAGGAGGAACAACAGTCCACCACCACCACCACCACCACCAGGAGGAACAACAGTCCACCACCACCACCAGGAGGAACAACAGTCCACCACCACCACCAGGAGGAACAACAGTCCACCACCACCACCAGGAGGAACAACAGTCCACCACCACCACCAGGAGGAACAACAGTCCACCACCACCACCAGGAGGAACAACAGTCCACCACCACCACCACCACCACCACCACCACCAGGAGGAACAACAGTCCACCACCACCACCACCACCAGAGGAACAACAGTCCACCACCACCAGGAGGAACAACAGTCCACCATCCCCACCAGGAGAAACAACAGTCCACCACCACCACCAGGAGGAACAACAGTCCACCACCACCACCACCACCAGGAGGAACAACAGTCCACCACCACCACCAGGAGGAACAACAGTCCACCACCACCACCACCACCAGGAGGAACAACAGTCCACCACCACCACCACCACCACCACCAGGAGGAACAACAGTCCACCACCACCACCACCACCAGGAGGAACAACAGTCCACCACCACCACCACCAGGAGGAACAACAGTCCACCACCACCACCAGGAGGAACAACAGTCCACCACCACCACCACCACCACCAGGAGGAACAACAGTCCACCACCACCACCACCACCAGGAGGAACAACAGTCCACCACCACCACCACCACCAGGAGGAACAACAGTCCACCACCACCACCAGGAGGAACAACAGTCCACCACCACCACCAGGAGGAACAACAGTCCACCACCACCACCAGGAGGAACAACAGTCCACCACCACCACCAGGAGGAACAACAGTCCACCACCACCACCAGGAGGAACAACAGTCCACCACCACCACCACCACCAGGAGGAACAACAGTCCACCACCACCACCACCACCAGGAGGAACAACAGTCCACCACCACCACCACCACACCAGGAGGAACAACAGTCCACCACCACCACCACCACCACCAGGAGGAACAACAGTCCACCACCACCACCACCACCAGGAGGAACAACAGTCCACCACCACCACCAGGAGGAACAACAGTCCACCACCACCACCACCACCACCACCACCACCAGGAGGAACAACAGTCCACCACCACCACCACCAGGAGGAACAACAGTCCACCACCACCACCACCACCAGGAGGACCAACAGAAGGAACAACACCACCACCAGGAGGAACAACAGTCCACCACCACCAGGAGGAGGAACAACAGTCCACCACCACCAGGAGGAACAACAGTCCACCACCACCACCACCAGGAGGAACAACAGTCCACCACCACCACCAGGAGGAACAACAGTCCACCACCACCACCACCACCAGGAGGAACAACAGTCCACCACCACCACCAGGAGGAACAACAGTCCACCACCACCACAGGAGGAACAACAGTCCACCACCACCACCACCAGGAGGAACAACAGTCCACCACCACCACCACCACCAGGAGGAACAACAGTCCACCACCACCACCAGGAGGAACCACCACCACCACCAGGAGGAACAACAGAACAACAGTCCACCACCACCACCAGGAGGAACAACAGTCCACCACCACCACCACCACCAGGAGGAACAACAGTCCACCACCACCACCACCACCAGGAGGAACAACAGTCCACCACCACCACCAGGAGGAACAACAGTCCACCACCACCACCAGGAGGAACAACAGTCCACCACCACCACCACCAGGAGGAACAACAGTCCACCACCACCACCACCAGGAGGAACAACAGTCCACCACCACCACCACCACCAGGAGGAACAACAGTCCACCACCACCACCACCACCAGGAGGAACAACAGTCCACCACCACCACCAGGAGGAACAACAGTCCACCACCACCACCAGGAGGAACAACAGTCCACCACCACCACCAGGAGGAACAACAGGCCACACCAGTCCACCACCAGGAGGAACAACAACAGTCCACCACCACCACCAGGAGGAACAACAGTCCACCACCACCACCAGGAGGAACAACAGTCCACCACCACCACCAGGAGGAACAACAGTCCACCACCACCACCACCACCAGGAGGAACAACAGTCCACCACCACCAGGAGGAACAACAGTCCACCACCACCACCACCACCAAGAGGAACAACAGTCCACCATCACCACCACCACCAGGAGGAACAACAGTCCACCACCACCACCAGGAGGAACAACAGTCCACCACCACCACCACCACCAGGAGGAACAACAGTCCACCACCACCAGGAGGAACAACACCACCACCACCACCAGGAGGTCCAAAAGGAACAACAGTCCACCACCACCACCAGGAGGAACAACAGTCCACCACCACCAAGAGGAACAACAGTACACCACCACCACCACCACCAGGAGGAACAACAGTCCACCACCACCACCACCACCAGGAGGAACAACAGTCCACCACCACCAGGAGGAACAACAGTCCACCACCACCACCAGGAGGAACAACAGTCCACCACCACCACCACCACCAGGAAGAACAATAGTCCACCAACACCACCACCACCAGGAGGAACAACAGTCCACCACCACCAGGAGGAACAACAGTCCACCACCACCACCAGGAGGAACAACAGTCCACCACCACCACCAGGAGGAACAACAGTCCACCACCACCACCAGGAGGAACAACAGTCCACCACCACCACCACCACCAGGAGGAACAACAGTCCACCACCACCACCACCACCAGGAGGAACAACAGTCCACCACAACAGTCCACCACCACCACCACCACCAGGAGGAACAACAGTCCACCACCACCACCACCACCAGGAGGAACAACAGTCCACCACCACCACCACCACCAGGAGGAACAACAGTCCACCACCACCACCACCACCAGGAGGAACCACCACCACCACCAGGAGGAGGAACAACAGTCCACCACCACCACCAGGAGGAACAACAGTCCACCACCACCACCACCACCAGGAGGAACAACAGTCCACCACCACCACCACCACCAGGAGGAACAACAGTCCACCACCACCACCACCACCAGGAGGAACAACAGTCCACCACTACCACCACCACCAGGAGGAACAACAGTCCACCACCACCACCACCACCAAGAGGAACAACAGTCCACCACCACCACCACCACCACCAGGAGGAACAACAGTCCACCACCACCAGGAGGAACAACAGTCCACCACCACCACCAGGAGGAACAACAGTCCACCACCACCACCACCACCAGGAGGAACAACAGTCCACACCACCACCACCACCACCAGGAGGAACAACAGTCCACCACCACCACCACCACCAGGAGGAACAACAGTCCACCACTACCACCACCACCACCAGGAGGAACAACAGTCCACCACCACCACCACCACCAGGAGGAACAACAGCCCACCACCACCACCACCACCACGAGGAACAACAGTCCACCACCACCACCACCACCACCAGGAGGAACAACAGTCCACCACCACCACCACCACCAGGAGGAACAACAGTCCACCACCACCACCACCACCAGGAGGAACAACAGTCCACCACCACCACCACCACCAGGAGGAACAACAGTCCACCACCACCACCACCAAGAGGAACAACAGTCCACCACCACCACCACCAAGAGGAACAACAGTCCACCACCACCACCAGGAGGAACAACAGTCCACCACCACCACCAGGAGGAACAACAGTCCACCACCACCACCACCACCAGGAGGAACAACAGTCCACCACCACCACCACCAGGAGGAACAACAGCCCACCACCACCACCACCAGGAGGAACAACAGTCCACCACCACCACCAGGAGGAACAACAGTCCACCACCACCACCACCACCACCAGGAGGAACAACAGTCCACCACCACCACCAGGAGGAACAACACTCCACCACCACCATCAGGAGGAACAACAGTCCACCACCACCACCAGGAGGAACAACAGTCCACCACCACCACCACCACCAGGAAGAACAACAGTCCACCACCACCACCACCACCAGGAGGAACAACAGTCCACCACCACCACCAGGAGGAACAACAGTCCACCACCACCACCAGGAGGAACAACAGTCCACCACCACCACCAGGAGGTCCACCACCACCACCACCAGGAGGAACAACAGTCCACCACCACCACCAGTAGGAACAACAGTCCACCACCACCACCACCACCAGGAGGAACAACAGTCCACCACCACCACCACCACCAGGAACAACAGAACAACAGTCCACCACCACCACCAGGAGGAACAACAGTCCACCACCACCACCAGGAGGAACAACAGTCCACCACCACCACCAGGAGGAACAACAGTCCACCACCACCACCAGGAGGAACAACAGTCCACCACCACCACCACCACCAGGAGGAACAACAGCCCACCACCACCACCACCAGGAGGAACAACAGTCCACCACCACCACCAGGAGGAACAACAGTCCACCACCACCACCAGGAGGAACAACAGTCCACCACCACCACCAGGAGGAACAACAGTCCACCACCACCACCACCACCAGGAGGAACAACAGTCCACCACCACCAGGAGGAACAACAGTCCACCACCACCAGGAGGAACAACAGTCCACCACCACCACCAGGAGGAACAACAGTCCACCACCACCACCAGGAGGAACAACAGTCCACCACCACCACCACCACCAGGAGGAACAACAGTCCACCACCACCACCACCACCAGGAGGAACAAAACACTACCACCACCACCAGGATGAACAACAGTCCACCACCACCAGGAGGAACAACAGTCCACCACCACCACCAGGAGGAACAACAGTCCACCACCACCACCACCACCAGGAAGAACAAATAGTCCACCACCACCACCACCACCAGGAGGAACAACAGTCCACCACCACCAGGAGGAACAACAGTCCACCACCACCACCAGGAGGAACAACAGTCCACCACCACCACCACCACCAGGATGAACAACAGTCCACCACCACCAGGAGGAACAACAGTCCACCACCACCACCACCACCAAGAGGAACAACAGTCCACCACCACCACCACCACCAGGAGGAACAACAGTCCACCACCACCACCAGGAGGAACAACGAATTTTTTTGTTTTTGGGGAAAGTCTGTCCACCACTACCACCACCACCAGGAGGAACAACAGTCCACCACCACCACCACCACCAAGAGGAACAACAGTCCACCACCACCACCACCACCACAGTAGTAGGGTTGGCTCCACACAGACGAATTTTTGTTTTTGGGGAAATTCGTCTGTGCGGGCCAGGGTTTTCAGGTCCAAAGGGGAAATTCGTCTGTGCGGGCCAGGGTTTTCAGGTCAAAATTCGTCTGTGCGGGCCAGGTTTTCAGGTCAAAATTCGTCTGTGCGGGCCAGGGTTTTCAGGTCAAAATTCGTCTGTGCGGGCCAGGGTTTTCAGGTGAATTTAGAAATTCGTGTTTGTGAGCCAGGGTTTTTCAGGCGAATTTGGGCAGTCACAGATTTGGAATTAAGGATTTCTTATGAGAAAGATAATTTCCGAGATTTTAGAAGTTTGTTAAAAGTTCTTGTGCTGAAAATAAGTTCATACAACTTTGTTAAAGTTCTTATGGGAGAAATTCAAATTCGTGTTTGTGTCACAGCATTTCAAGGAGAACTCTACGGACATATTTTACCTGTTTTCAACTTACAAATATCGTCTATGTAAGCCATAGTTTTTCAGGTAAATTTAGAAAGTTATCTGTGTAAGTCAGGGTTTTCAGGAGCTCGTACCTCACATCACCTCCCTCCCCCTTACTTCGCAATCTCTCGCGTCACCTTTATTTACCTTACGCCCAGCCAGCCAGACGCTTCTTGTAGGTCTCCTCTTATCATATCTTATCTTATCTTCTCCATAATAATATCTGGACCGTCCCTCTCTCTCTCTCTCTCCTCCTATTTCCTTACAACTATTTTCAGAGTTTCAAATAATCATAGAAGTTTATTTATATGTTTATGACCGAATTTGTAAAGGACCATTTTCAGAGAATATTGTCTTAGATGTTTTGTTAAGGAAAACAGACAACTTATCCATAACATTTAGTTTTATATCCATTTACGGCTATTTCATCTGTAAAGACCAAAATTGAACAGAGCCCAGTTTTAAGCTCTTATTTCATCAGAGTCCAGTTTATACCGAAAATTCGCCAGAGTCTACTTTGAGAGCAAATTAGTCAGAGACAGTTTTTAGCTCATATTTCATCAGAGTCCAATTATCAACAGAAATTCGCCAGAGTCTACTTTGAGAGCAAAATTAGTCAGAGACAGTTTTAAGCTCATATTTCATCAGAGTCCAATTATCAACAGAAATTCACCAGAGTCTACTTTGAGAGCAAATTAGTCAGAGACAGTTTTAAGCTCATATTTCATCAGAGTCCAATTATCAACAGAAATTTGCCAGAGTCTACTTTGAGAGCAAATTAGTCAGAGACAGTTTTAAGCTCAAATTTCATCAGAGTCCAGTTTATACCGAAAATTCGCCAGAGTCTACTTTGTGCCAAAATATTCAGAGTCCAGTTCATGATCGAAATTAATCAGAGTCCAATTAAAGACCCAAATTTGACAGAGACCACATTTTCGCTACTAGCAGTCCAATCCCCCTGAAATTTTAAACAGTCATATTTCAGACGTAGTAAATAAGATCAAGTCAGTTACTGAGCTCCAGCTCTTGTCCCCCTGTATTTGCATATTTTCTCTATATTCAGCTGCGTTCTTCACATTTTGTCCATGTTTTCTGTGTTCATTCCATGTTCTACAAATGTTCACAGCATGCTCAGTTCAATTCTTTTCTACCGCTTTCCCCGTATGTTCACTATGTTCTTTGTCATGTTTTCATGCACATCATATGTTCACTGTATAACTTTTATACTCAATATTCATGTTCTCAATGTTCTTAGCCTGTTCTTCACACGTTCAGTGTTCATTCTTTGTATTCCCCATGTTCCTTATCATGTCTTCATATTCTCTATAAGTTCATATTCCCTGCTTGTTCACTCTATTCATCAACTTTTTCTTACATGTTTTCTGTGTTCACCGTATGTTCACTGTGTTCATTCCCTTACTTAACCTCAATTTTTTTTATGTTCTTTGCTTCTTCCATTCACTAACTAGTTCTTTGTCAAATATTAGCATCAGCAATACAGTTCCCTCAACAATTTTAGTCACCAAGTTTTATTTTCAAAACTATATCAAAGTAATTCTCATAGTCAACTTATTAGTTCTACCAACCCCCCGTTCGTAAACAAAATCTACACTTTATTCAGTTCCAAATTTACAAAGACAAACCTTTCTTGCAACTTCTTAACTAAAATGTTTCGCCAATCAACTGAAACATAGTCACTTTCCTCATTTCTCAACTAACTTATTATCCAATCAACCAAAAATTGTCAAAGGAATCTTTCCAACACTGTTCATAACTAAACTTATTCCCTAGTCATCAGAAAATAACCGTGTTCTTCATGTTTCATTGTCATTTCATAACTAAAAAAATCTTTCGCCAATCAACTAAAAACATAGTCACTTTCATCATTTCTCAACTAAACTTATTATCCAGTCAACTAAAAATAGTCAGAAATAGCCTCGTTCAACACTGTTCTTAACTAAAACAACCTTTCTCTTAGCTAAAAATTGTCAAAGGAAACTTCTTTCAGCACTTTCTTAACAGCCGCTATGTTTCATCAAGTAAGAAAAAATTGTCAAAGGAATCTTTCCAACACTGTTCATAACTAAACTTATTCCCTAGTCATCAGAAAATAACCGTGTTCTTCATGTTTCATTGTCATTTCATAACTAAAATTATCCATCAATCAGCAGAAAAAGTCATATTCATCATTTCGTAACAGCCATTATGTTTTCGTCAAGTAAGAAAATATAGTCAAAGATATCTATCATCGTCGTTCTTAACTGACATTTATACTTTGTGGAGCACTAAAAATAGTCAGAAATAGCCTCGTTCAACACTTTCGTAACTAAAATTATATGTCGCTAAGTAAGAAAAAATTGTCAAAGGAATCTTTCCAGCACTGTTCACAACTAAACATATTCCCCATTCATCAGAAAATAACCGTGTTCTTCATGTTTCATTGTCATTTCATAACTAAAATTATCCATCAATCAACAGAAAAAGCCATGTTCATCATGTTTTTGTCTTTTTGCTTAACTAAAATTATGTTTTGTCAAGTAAGAAAAAATAACCAAAGATATCTTTCATCGCTGTTCTTAACTGACATTATACTTTGGGGAGCACAAAAAAAAATAGTCTCCCTCGTCATGTTTTCTCTTTTTCCATAACTAAAAGTATTCATCAGTCAACTAAAAAATAGTTACTTCATCATGTTTCCTTGTCATTTCTTAACTGAAATATCACTTCTCTCATCTGAAATAGTCATGTGTAGCCTCTTTCCAACACTGTTCTTAACTAAAGTAGCCTTTCACTTCGCTAAAATAGTCATATTCGTCATTGTTCCTAACTAAAATTATATGTCATTAAGTAAGAAATATAGTCAAAGACTCTCTTCGAGACATCAAAGACATCCTTTAAGACTTCAATGGGACTCTTCGAGATATCAAAAGACACTCTCAAACACTCAAAAATTTACTTGCATCCTCAAAGTTAATCTCAGAGGCATAAAAGTTATTCTCGGAGCTATCAAATTAATCTCTAAAACAACAAAAGTTAATCTCTGTCATCAAAGTTGATCTGCAAGATATCTTCGAGACATCAAAGTTACTTTTCATTACATCAAAGACGCATTCAAATACTACCCATGTTCTCAGAAGTCATTCTCAAAGTCATCAAAGTTATTCAAAGAGCTAACAAAAGTTATTCTCAGAGTCACTTTCGTTCTTCAGAGAAACTTTCCAAAACATCTTTGTTCATCAAAGTTATTCTCAGAGTTAACAAAGGTAATCTCTAACTCACTCTCGTTCATCAAAGTTGTTTCAAAGACATCAAAGTTAATCTCAGAGTTATCCAAAGATATTCTCATGTCCACAAAAGTTATTCACAGAGTCGTCAAAGTTAATCCAAGACATCATTTTTCATCAAAGATATTCTCTCTAAACCATCAATGTTTTTCTCTAAGACATAAAAGTTATTCTCAGAGTCACCTTCGTTCTTCAGAGAAACTTTCCAAAACATCTTCGTTCATAAAAGTTATTCTCAGAGACATCTAAAGTTAATCTTAGAGTTAACAAAGGTAATCTCTAACTCACTCTCGTTCGTCAAAGTTGTTTCAAAGACATCAAAGTTATTCTCAGAGTTATCCAAAGATATTCTCTAAGTCCTGAAAGTTATTCTCTAAGACAGCAAAGTTATTCTCTGAGCTAACAAAATACTACTCATGTTCTCAAAGACATTCTCAAAGTCATCAAAGTTATTCACAGAGTCATCAAAGTTATTCTGTAACTCACTTTTGTTCATTAAAGTTAATTTCTATGTTATAAAAGTTATTCTCAGAGCTAACAAAATACTACTCATGTTCTCAGAAGTCATTCTCAAACTCATCAAAGTTATTCTCAGAGTCATCAAAAGTTGTTCTCTAAGACACCTTCGTTCATCAAAGAAACTCTCTTTCTTCCATCATGTTATTCTTTAAGACATCTTCAGTCATAAAATTTCTCTCCAAAATGTAACTAGTTCAGCTTTCATACCAAACCTGCATTTCTGTTAAATATATTTTCTTAGTTGTCGGAAAATCCGACACCATTTAATAATCATACAGACAGATAATATTTGTTGCTGTATTACCAACAAGTTACCCATAGAAAACGTAACTTGTAGTGGAATTACCGTCTAAAGAAAACGGGATATCATCACCACACACTATTATAATTCACCACCTATTATGGTGGGAATTGTTCTTAAATACATTAGTCTTTGGACTTTACCATCATAAAAACATCTCATATAAATTAACTTAATTATCAATATTAAAGTAGAGTAAATGTGACCCTTCTATCACCTTTGGACATCTGGACAATGTAAGCCAGGCGTCAGAGAGGAGGAAGGAGGCAGCCATGGTTGTGTCACCTCCGAGACGTGTGGAGCATATTCGGCTCCTATCATTCTGGACAATGTCGGCCAGTAACGTCAATTGTATGGAGAGTTAAACAGTCATTGTTATATGAGACCAGAGGCTCACACGGGAGCAAATTCGGCTCCTGTTAAATTTACTTGGACGTAGTGTTATGGAACCCAAAGGTGTACCATTGTCAACACGCTGTCTACAAATACAAGTTAAGTGTCTATCCGAAACCCGTTTATCATTCATTTATGGCCATTAATGTCAGGATATAGGGTTAGCCGGTTAGAACGCGAAATCGCCTCATACTAAAGGTAATTAAGCCAGGTCTTTAATGTTCCATGTACTGTATAGTGTTTTCTCTGATATAGCTTGTCATATATAGGATTCTGGCTTCACAGCTAGCGCACTTTTGACAGGTCAAGACGAGGATGCAAGATTATGTGCACCAGTTACTGGGTGATATGGAAGCTACCTCAAAGAGGATAATTTGGTGTCTACACCCTAGTTATACCTGGTGGACTAACCTGCTGTACTATAAGATAAGGAACCTCTTCAATGTATGTAGTTACTGTAGTTTGATTGGCTGCATATATATAAATATAAACCCCCCTAATGTGTAGAGGATCGATTTGTGAGATTATGAGATTATTGCAGAAATACAGTCCACTTAACATTATACAAATTGCTATCGAAGTATATAAATTAACGTAAATATAAATTCATATAAATTAAATAAATATAAATCTCACAGGTCGGTTCCCACATTATTTGGTCCTTCGAACCGGATGACGGATTATTTGATCCTTTGAACCCACATTTGGTCATCTTAGTACCGGATGAACCAGTTATCCAGTGGATTCATTAAATAAACTAGTGCAGTGTGATTTAAACAAGGCCAGCCAGTCAAAGATAGCGGCGAAGCCTCGTGGGAGCTCAGGAGCCTCCCTCAGCCCAGTTCAGCTTCGTCAGCGGTTTCATGCACACCCACAGATATTTGGTGGCGTGTTATTTCGTGAAATGACAGCGCTAATATAGAATCCAGCCAAATTAGTGACTGTGTCTTCGCGAGATTGGTCACGGATTTCGTGGTGTTACATTTCGCGAGAGATTATCTACGAATTTTGTGGACTTTATTTCGCGAGGTCACTAATAACATTTAATACTTCTAGATAATATTAGAAGTTTCATAGAGGCTAATTAAGAGGCTATTAACAATAATTGTGTATATTATTTCTCCAAAATAGAGAATTATTTAATATATATTGCACTAGTGATCACAGTATAATATTTACTAATTGCCAACCCACAACAGGGTAGGATATGACTAGTTGAACTATTATTGTTCATCCTAGTCAAATTATTACCATAGTCAGTTGTACTATATTGAACAACCTAACACCATTAATGAATGGTCCAGACCCTATTTTGGGTGTAATTTTTATCAACTCGAGTTGAGTTGTATATATAATAATTTACTTATGATCATTACACCTTTGAGTGATTAATTAGGGTCTCTACCATCCTAGGGTGATATAGAAGAGCTAACCTAAAGGTACTTCCAGTGACACTGGTTTATCACTCAAATCATTAGTGTGGATGATTGTATATATATATAATGTGTATTAATTTTAAGTGCTAACCTCTAGTAGAGGTAGGATTATTGCCTAGTGAGTTCAGAATTTACCCTAGGCTACCATCAGTGCTTGTTCAGTATTATGAGCAGCCCAAGTACAAGTCCCACAAGGCTTCACCAACTAGCCAGTATGGATAATGCAGGGAGAATGAAAAGAACCCTTGCAGGTCTTAAAGGCCACTTAACAAGACAGATCAAGAAATGTGAAGATTTGTCACAACAATCAATAGTTGATTATGCTGACCTGGAAAGCTATTATCAAGCAGCTGCAGGTAAATTTGAGCAAATCAAATGTCAAATAGCAACATATGTGGCTGAACTTGCCAACACTAATTTATCAGAAACAGAAATAGACGACATTATGGTTGATCTTGCGAATTATGAAGATCACACTCAGGCCACGTTACAGCCTTATGTCAAATTAATTGCCCAGAACAAGGCAACAGCAACAACAACAACAGTTGCATCTAATACGAGTCAAGCAGAAGCTCGACTCCCTCCAATTAATTTACCCACTTTCTCAGGAAAAGATGAGGAAGATTGGGACGAATTTTGGAACAAATTCGTTGACCTTGTAGACTCAAAACAATCTTTACCAAAGAGTAGTAAATTCTCTTATTTGCAAGGCCAATTATCAGGTGAGGCTAAAACAGTAGTATCCCATCTGAGATTAACTAATGACGGCTATGATCTGGCAGTAAAACTCCTCAAGGATAATTATGCTGATCCAGAAGTAAGAACATCACATTTAGTTCATGAGATGTTGCATTTACCCCCACCGGAGGCTTCAGCTGATTCACTCCAAGTTTTCAAGCTGGAGATAGAATCATTGATCAATGCCCTCAGCCTGACAGCAGATACAAACGGGGCTGAGTGGGTCTTGAAAATAATTGTCCAGGAGAAAATACCTAGGGACATATTGAGACAAATGAGTGCTCATTACAATAAAAGCATCTTATCCATGAATGAAATATCTGAAGGTTTAAAGTCAGTAGTTCATCAATTACGAACACATGACAAATTAAAACCACCAAGTAAACCCTCAGAAACCAATAATAGTAAACCACAGAGTACCAAAGGTACTCCAAATCAATCTAGACAATATAATTCAACACCAAAGTGGAACAGTGGCAGTGTGGGCGTATATGCAGTGGGACCCTCCAAGCCTATAGTTACTGTGTCACCCAAGAACGTGACACCAAAGGGTACAGGAAGCTATGGAACATGTTTGTTCTGCAATGAGAAACATTCAATGTACCACTGCTCTAATTTTCCTGATAGTGACGCCCGTGTTGAGCGACTCAAAGATTTGCAACATTGCACGAGGTGCCTCAGGAAACATAACATCAACGACTGTGATACCCAATTACACACCTGTAATAGGTGTAACAAAGGTCAGCACCATGCAGCATTGTGCAGAGACACCAAAACAACGTCTCCAAACCCCAAGGTGGAAGATAGCATTCCCACCACAGTACAGTACTGCAGGGTGCAACAAACAAAGAGTGTCCAATCGGCAAAGTCTAAAGGTAATACGACTTTGCCTACTGCCCAAATTACCATCCTGAATAAGAGGGCCAAGGTCCATACCCGTGGGTTGTTTGACCAAGGATCCCAGAGAACATATATCACTAAAAAGCTGGCAGATGAACTACAATTAAGGCCTGTAGCCCAGATGTCATTCAACATCTCAGGGTTTGTAACAGATGCAGGACCTCAAGTCTACCAGGTGGTACAGCCATCAGTACGCTTAGGCAGGTACGTCTGTCGAGTACAAGCCATTGTGGTGGACAAAATACCAGTAGACCTACAAGTTCAAGGTCTGAGAGCAACAGCCAAATTCCTGAGAAATGGAGGAATAAAATTGGCAGATAATATTAAGTTTGATCACCTCACCGACTTCGGTCTCCTTGTAGGGACAGACTATTGTCATCGATTCATCGGTAGCCCTACTAAATATCAGGGTATAACCATGTTAAACTCTGCAGGAGGTAAATTACTCTCAGGCCCAGTATCAAGCCTGAGGAGACCTATGCCTGCAGATAAACAATACCAGTAGAGATCTAAATTTGTCAGCTGATTATATTTCTCCAGTAGCATTATACTAAGGAGATTACAGCTGACTATAGTAACAGAGGTTGATGTTAGTATCATCATTTAAAGCTGAAGATGAGTTCATGAGGCCTCAGTGGCAAATCAGTGAACAGTAGCCTAAAACAGCTACAAGTCACTGCGACCAATGTCACTGAACCCACTGCAATCTCAGAACCATACTTTACTTTAATGATGAGCTATTCAATCTTCTGAATCAATTAACTAAATTAAACCCCAATAAATCTGATGACTGATTTGATACATTTATTATTTAATCAAGATGTATTCCATGGGCCTCAGTGTTTATATATCAGTGACCAGTTACCTGAAGAAACTTCAAGTTATATCTAATGTCACTGATCTCACTGCAGTCCCTGAATCATACTTGACTGTAGTATTTGATCACATTCAGTCTTCTGGGTTAAATAATATGTAATAAGGCTTGAATATTAGCCTTTCAAGAGTTGACAGGGAAATGAAATCGCATTAGACTTCTAACCCTTGCAACTCTAGTACGGGACATCCGTCCTGTACGAACAGACGCACAAATGTGTGCTTACTAACTACTAACATCAAATTAATCTAATAATTCGAAGGAGGAGTATCGGTGTTCGTCTGTTCTAATTAGGACTTCGACCCGTGAGCAGCCCCCTGGGGAATTATGTCGGAAAATCCGACACCATTTAATAATCATACAGACAGATAATATTTGTTGCTGTATTACCAACAAGTTACCCATAGAAAACGTAACTTGTAGTGGAATTACCGTCTAAAGAAAACGGGATATCATCACCACACACTATTATAATTCACCACCTATTATGGTGGGAATTGTTCTTAAATACATTAGTCTTTGGACTTTACCATCATAAAAACATCTCATATAAATTAACTTAATTATCAATATTAAAGTAGAGTAAATGTGACCCTTCTATCACCTTTGGACATCTGGACAATGTAAGCCAGGCGTCAGAGAGGAGGAAGGAGGCAGCCATGGTTGTGTCACCTCCGAGACGTGTGGAGCATATTCGGCTCCTATCATTCTGGACAATGTCGGCCAGTAACGTCAATTGTATGGAGAGTTAAACAGTCATTGTTATATGAGACCAGAGGCTCACACGGGAGCAAATTCGGCTCCTGTTAAATTTACTTGGACGTAGTGTTATGGAACCCAAAGGTGTACCATTGTCAACACGCTGTCTACAAATACAAGTTAAGTGTCTATCCGAAACCCGTTTATCATTCATTTATGGCCATTAATGTCAGGATATAGGGTTAGCCGGTTAGAACGCGAAATCGCCTCATACTAAAGGTAATTAAGCCAGGTCTTTAATGTTCCATGTACTGTATAGTGTTTTCTCTGATATAGCTTGTCATATATAGGATTCTGGCTTCACAGCTAGCGCACTTTTGACAGGTCAAGACGAGGATGCAAGATTATGTGCACCAGTTACTGGGTGATATGGAAGCTACCTCAAAGAGGATAATTTGGTGTCTACACCCTAGTTATACCTGGTGGACTAACCTGCTGTACTATAAGATAAGGAACCTCTTCAATGTATGTAGTTACTGTAGTTTGATTGGCTGCATATATATAAATATAAACCCCCCTAATGTGTAGAGGATCGATTTGTGAGATTATTGCAGAAATACAGTCCACTTAACATTATACAAATTGCTATCGAAGTATATAAATTAACGTAAATATAAATTCATATAAATTAAATAAATATAAATCTCACAGGTCGGTTCCCACATTAGTTGCTTTACCCTAAAACTGTTCTCTGAACTACACTGTTCAAACCTACGTAACCTATCCTCTCCACCCAATGTTACTTAGTTAACGTAACGTTCCTAAACCTAACTTTACCTATCCTAACATAACTTACCTTACCTTACCTATCTTACCTGACTTTACCTATCTTACCTAACTTAACCTACATAACCTAACTTTACCTATGTTACCTTACTTTACCTATCTTACCTAACCTAACCTAACTTTACCTATGTTACCTTACCTTACCTTTCCTAACTTAACCTATCTTACCTAACTTTACCTATGTTACCTTACCTTACCTACCTTTCCTAACTTAACCTGCTTAACCTATCTTACCTAACTTTACCTATCTTACCTATCTTACCTAACTTTACCTATGTTACCTTACCTTACCTACCTTTCCTAACTTAACCTGCTTAACCTATCTTACCTATCTTACCTAACTTTACCTATCTTACCTAACTTAACTTTCATAACCTAACTTTACCTATCCTAACATAACTTACCTTACCTTCCCTATCTTACCTAACTTTACCTATCCTAACATAACTTACCTTACCTATCTTACCTAACTTTACCTATGTTACCTTACCTTACCTACCTTTCCTAACTTAACCTGCTTAACCTATCTTACCTAACTTTACCTATCTTACCTAACTTAACTTTCATAACCTAACTTTACCTATCCTAACATAACTTACCTTACCTTCCCTATCTTACCTAACTTTACCTATCCTAACATAACTTACCTTACCTATCATACCTAACTTAACCTAACTTTACCTATCCTAACTTAACTTACCTAACTTATTCTGCTTAACCTAACTTACCTACATTACCTAACTTAACCTGCTTAACCTAACTTATTTAACTTATCTTACCTAACCTAACTTGCTTTACCTAACTTAATCTTACATTCCCAAACTGATGTATCCTAACTTATCTAGTCAAACCAGACATGCTCTAACTTACATAAGTATTCCTTCTTGTCTTTTGTGTTTCGTCAATCAGTGTCTCATATTCATTTACTCATTTCATTAGTTAATTTCTCAAATGGTCACTTATGCATTTCAAGTGCTATTTGTTAGAGATTTGATATTTAAGCATTTCAAAGAATTTTTGTTATATATGGGCATTTACTCATTTCAAGGGTTAATTTCTCAAATGGACATTTTTGCATTTCAAGTGTTATTTGTTTAAGATTGGGTGTTTAACCATTTCAAAGGATTTTGTTATATATGGGAACTTACTCGTTTCAAGGGCTAATTTCTCAAATGGTCATTTTTGCAGATCAAGGATTATTTGTTAAAGTTCATCAAGTTGCCCATAAGTTGTATTTATTATGTTTGTTATCATTTATTCTTATTCCCCAACCCCTTAACCTAACCTCTTGTAATCTTAGTGTTATTAGTAGGTTCTAGTTTATGTTCTTATTCCCAACCCCTTAACCTAACCTCTTGTAATCTTAGTGTATTTAGTAGGTTCTATCATATGTTATTATTCCCCAACCCTTTAACCTAACCTTTCAGATGTAGTTTTGTTTCTCCTTTTTGTATATTTTTACCCAAATCTTCTTTCCTTCTTTTACTTTGATTCTCCTACTCCTTCTAACCCTCCTTTTCTATCTCTCTCCCTTATTCTCTCTCTTCCTCCCCCTCTCTCTCCCTCATTTGCTCAAATGCTCTCTTGTTTCTCAAATTCAAGTCTTAATGCTCCCATTCTCACACCCTCACTCTCATTCACTTAGTTTTCTTTTTTCTCAAATTCAAGTCTTAGTTCCCCCATGCCCACACTCTCTCTCTCATTCTCTCTTCTTTGGTCCCATTTTCTTCCGCCCCCTCTCTCTTACTCCTTGCTCTTCTTTCATGCTCTCACTCCCTTGAGCTCTTGTTTCTCAATTTCAAGTCTTAGTAGATCTGATTCTTTACTATTATAATTCTATTATTACTAAGATAAAGAACGAACTTATATGTGAAAACAAAGTAAAAGAAGGAAAGAAGATTTGGGTAAAAATATACAAAAAGGAGAAACAAAACTACATCTGAAAGGTTAGGAAAAGGATAATATATTCAACAAATACGTCAAAAACACCATAAACTACATCTGAAAGGTTAGGTTAAAGGGTTGGGGAATAAGAACATATGATAGAACCTACTAAATACACTAAGATTACAAGAGGTTAGGTTAAGGGGTTGGGAATAAGAATAAATGATAACAAACATAATAAATACAACTTATGGGCAACTTGATGAACTTTAACAAATAACCCTTGATCTGCAAAAATGACCATTTGAGAAATTAGCCCTTGAAACGAGTAAGTTCCCATATATAACAAAATCCTTTGAAATGGTTAAACACCCAATCTTAAACAAATAACACTTGAAATGCAAATTGTCCATTTGAGAAATTAACCCTTGAAATGAGTAAATGCCCATATATAACAAAAATTCTTTGAAATGCTTAAATATCAAATCTCTAACAAATAGCACTTGAAATGCATAAGTGACCATTTGAGAAATTAACTAATGAAATGAGTAAATGAATATGAGACACTGATTGACGAAGCACAAAAGACAAGAAGGAATACTTATGTAAGTTAGAGCATGTCTGGTTTGACTAGATAAGTTAGGATACATCAGTTTGGGAATGTAAGATTAAGTTAGGTAAAGCAAGTTAGGTTAGGTAAGATAAGTTAAATAAGTTAGGTTAAGCAGGTTAAGTTAGGTAATGTAGGTAAGTTAGGTTAAGCAGAATAAGTTAGGTAAGTTAAGTTAGGATAGGTAAAGTTAGGTTAAGTTAGGTATGATAGGTAAGGTAAGTTATGTTAGGATAGGTAACGTTAGGTAAGATAGGGAAGGTAAGGTAAGTTATGTTAGGATAGGTAAAGTTAGGTTATGAAAGTTAAGTTAGGTAAGATAGGTAAAGTTAGGTAAGATAGGTAAGATAGGTTAAGCAGGTTAAGTTAGGAAAGGTAGGTAAGGTAAGGTAACATAGGTAAAGTTAGGTAAGATAGGTAAGGTAAGTTATGTTAGGATAGGTAAAGTTAGGTAAGATAGGGAAGGTAAGGTAAGTTATGTTAGGATAGGTAAAGTTAGGTTATGAAAGTTAAGTTAGGTAAGATAGGTAAAGTTAGGTAAGATAGGTAAAGTTAGGTAAGATAGGTTAAGCAGGTTAAGTTAGGAAAGGTAGGTAAGGTAAGGTAACATAGGTAAAGTTAGGTAAGATAGGTAAAGTTAGGTAAGATAGGTTAAGCAGGTTAAGTTAGGAAAGGTAGGTAAGGTAAGGTAACATAGGTAAAGTTAGGTAAGATAGGTTAAGCAGGTTAAGTTAGGAAAGGTAAGGTAAGGTAACATAGGTAAAGTTAGGTTAGGTTAGGTAAGATAGGTAAAGTAAGGTAACATAGGTAAAGTTAGGTTATGCAGGTTAAGTTAGGTAAGATAGGTAAAGTCAGGTAAGATAGGTAAGGTAAGGTAAGTTATGTTAGGATAGGTAAAGTTAGGTTTAGGAACGTTACGTTAACTAAGTAACATTGGGTGGAGAGGATAGGTTACGTAGGTTTGAACAGTGTAGTTCAGAGAACAGTTTTAGGGTAAAGCAACTAAGAAAATATATTTAACAGAAATGCAGGTTTGGTATGAAAGCTGAACTAGTTACATTTTGGAGAGAAATTTTATGACTGAAGATGTCTTAAAGAATAACATGATGGAAGAAAGAGAGTTTCTTTGATGAACGAAGGTGTCTTAGAGAACAACTTTTGATGACTCTGAGAATAACTTTGATGAGTTTGAGAATGACTTCTGAGAACATGAGTAGTATTTTGTTAGCTCTGAGAATAACTTTTATAACATAGAAATTAACTTTAATGAACAAAAGTGAGTTACAGAATAACTTTGATGACTCTGTGAATAACTTTGATGACTTGAGAATGTCTTTGAGAACATGAGTAGTATTTTGTTAGCTCAGAGAATAACTTTGCTGTCTTAGAGAATAACTTTCAGGACTTAGAGAATATCTTTGGATAACTCTGAGAATAACTTTGATGTCTTTGAAACAACTTTGACGAACGAGAGTGAGTTAGAGATTAACCTTTGTTAACTCTAAGATTTACTTTAGATGTCTCTGAGAATAACTTTTATGAACGAAGATGTTTTGGAAAGTTTCTCTGAAGAACGAAGGTGACTCTGAGAATAACTTTTATGTCTTAGAGAAGAACATTGATGGTTTAGAGAGAATATCTTTGATGAAAAATGATGTCTTGGATTAACTTTGACGACTCTGTGAATAACTTTTGTGGACATGAGAATATCTTTGGATAACTCTGAGATTAACTTTGATGTCTTTGAAACAACTTTGATGAACGAGAGTGAGTTAGAGATTATCTTTGTTAACTCTGAGAATAACTTTGATGAACAAAGATGTTTTGGAAAGTTTCTCTGAAGAACGAAAGTGACTCTGAGAATAACTTTTGTTAGCTCTTTGAATAACTTTGATGACTTTGAGAATGACTTCTGAGAACATGGGTAGTATTTGAATGCGTCTTTGATGTAATGAAAAGTAACTTTGATGTCTCGAAGATATCTTGCAGATCAACTTTGATGACAGAGATTAACTTTTGTTGTTTTAGAGATTAATTTGATAGCTCCGAGAATAACTTTTATGCCTCTGAGATTAACTTTGAGGATGCAAGTAAATTTTTGAGTGTTTGAGAGTGTCTTTTGATATCTCGAAGAGTCCCATTGAAGTCTTAAAGGATGTCTTTGATGTCTCGAAGAGAGTCTTTGACTATATTTCTTACTTAACGACATATAATTTTAGTTAGGAACAATGACGAATATGACTATTTTAGCGAAGTGAAAGGCTACTTTAGTTAAGAACAGTGTTGGAAAGAGGCTACACATGACTATTTCAGATGAGAGAAGTGATATTTCAGTTAAAAAATGACAAGGAAACATGATGAAGTAACTATTTTTTAGTTGACTGATGAATACTTTTAGTTATGGAAAAAGAGAAAACATGACGAGGGAGACTATTTTTTTTTGTGCTCCCCAAAGTATAATGTCAGTTAAGAACAGCGATGAAAGATATCTTTGGTTATTTTTTCTTACTTGACAAAACATAATTTTAGTTAAGCAAAAAGACAAAAACATGATGAACATGGCTTTTTCTGTTGATTGATGGATAATTTTAGTTATGAAATGACAATGAAACATGAAGAACACGGTTATTTTCTGATGAATGGGGAATATGTTTAGTTGTGAACAGTGCTGGAAAGATTCCTTTGACAATTTTTTCTTACTTAGCGACATATAATTTTAGTTACGAAAGTGTTGAACGAGGCTATTTCTGACTATTTTTAGTGCTCCACAAAGTATAAATGTCAGTTAAGAACGACGATGATAGATATCTTTGACTATATTTTCTTACTTGACGAAAACATAATGGCTGTTACGAAATGATGAATATGACTTTTTCTGCTGATTGATGGATAATTTTAGTTATGAAATGACAATGAAACATGAAGAACACGGTTATTTTCTGATGACTAGGGAATAAGTTTAGTTATGAACAGTGTTGGAAAGATTCCTTTGACAATTTTTTCTTACTTGATGAAACATAGCGGCTGTTAAGAAAGTGCTGAAAGAAGTTTCCTTTGACAATTTTTAGCTAAGAGAAAGGTTGTTTTAGTTAAGAACAGTGTTGAACGAGGCTATTTCTGACTATTTTTAGTTGACTGGATAATAAGTTTAGTTGAGAAATGATGAAAGTGACTATGTTTTTAGTTGATTGGCGAAAGATTTTTTTAGTTATGAAATGACAATGAAACATGAAGAACACGGTTATTTTCTGATGACTAGGGAATAAGTTTAGTTATGAACAGTGTTGGAAAGATTCCTTTGACAATTTTTGGTTGATTGGATAATAAGTTAGTTGAGAAATGAGGAAAGTGACTATGTTTCAGTTGATTGGCGAAACATTTTAGTTAAGAAGTTGCAAGAAAGGTTTGTCTTTGTAAATTTGGAACTGAATAAAGTGTAGATTTTGTTTACGAACGGGGGGTTGGTAGAACTAATAAGTTGACTATGAGAAATACTTTGATATAGTTTTGAAAATAAAACTTGGTGACTAAAATTGTTGAGGGAACTGTATTGCTGATGCTAATATTTGACAAAGAACTAGTTAGTGAATGGAAGAAGCAAAGAACATAAAAAAAATTGAGGTTAAGTAAGGGAATGAACACAGTGAACATACGGTGAACACAGAAACATGTAAGAAAAAGTTGATGAATAGAGTGAACAAGCAGGGATATGAACTTATAGAGAATATGAAGACATGATAAGGAACATGGGGAATACAAAGAATGAACACTGAACGTGTGAAGAACAGGCTAAGAACATTGAGAACATGAATATTGAGTATAAAAGTTATACAGTGAACATATGATGTGCATTAAAACATGACAAAGAACATAGTGAAACATACGGGAAAGCGGTAGAAAAGAATTGAACTGAGCATGCTGTGAACATTTGTAGAACATGGAATGAACACAGAAAACATGGACAAATGTGAAGAACGCAGCTGAATATAGAGAAAATATGCAAATACAGGGGGACAAGAGCTGGAGCTCAGTAACTGACTTGATCTTATTACTACGTCTGAAATATGACTGTTTAAATTTCAGGGGATTGGACTGCTAGTAGCGAAAATGTGGTCTCTGTCAAATTTGGGTCTTTAATTGGACTCTGATTAATTTCGATCATGAACTGGACTCTGAATATTTTGGCACAAAGTAGACTCTGGCGAATTTTCGGTATAAACTGGACTCTGATGAAATTTGAGCTTAAAACTGTCTCTGACTAATTTGCTCTCAAAGTAGACTCTGGCAAATTTCTGTTGATAATTGGACTCTGATGAAATATGAGCTTAAAACTGTCTCTGACTAATTTGCTCTCAAAGTAGACTCTGGTGAATTTCTGTTGATAATTGGACTCTGATGAAATATGAGCTTAAAACTGTCTCTGACTAATTTTGCTCTCAAAGTAGACTCTGGCAAATTTCTGTTGATAATTGGACTCTGATGAAATATGAGCTAAAAACTGTCTCTGACTAATTTTGCTCTCAAAGTAGACTCTGGCGAATTTTCGGTATAAACTGGACTCTGATGAAATAAGAGCTTAAAACTGGGCTCTGTTCAATTTTGGTCTTTACAGATGAAATAGCCGTAAATGGATATAAAACTAAATGTTATGGATAAGTTGTCTGTTTTCCTTAACAAAACATCTAAGACAATATTCTCTGAAAATGGTCCTTTACAAATTCGGTCATAAACATATAAATAAACTTCTATGATTATTTGAAACTCTGAAAATAGTTGTAAGGAAATAGGAGGAGGAGAGAGAGAGAGAGGGACGGTCCAGATATTATTATGGAGAAGATAAGATAAGATATGATAAGAGGAGACCTACAAGAAGCGTCTGGCTGGCTGGGCGTAAGGTAAATAAAGGTGACGCGAGAGATTGCGAAGTAAGGGGGAGGGAGGTGATGTGAGGTACGAGCTCCTGAAAACCCTGACTTACACAGATAACTTTCTAAATTTACCTGAAAAACTATGGCTTACATAGACGATATTTGTAAGTTGAAAACAGGTAAAATATGTCCGTAGAGTTCTCCTTGAAATGCTGTGACACAAACACGAATTTGAATTTCTCCCATAAGAACTTTAACAAAGTTGTATGAACTTATTTTCAGCACAAGAACTTTTAACAAACTTCTAAAATCTCGGAAATTATCTTTCTCATAAGAAATCCTTAATTCCAAATCTGTGACTGCCCAAATTCGCCTGAAAAACCCTGGCTCACAAACACGAATTTCTAAATTCACCTGAAAACCCTGGCCCGCACAGACGAATTTTGACCTGAAAACCCTGGCCCGCACAGACGAATTTTGACCTGAAAACCCTGGCCCGCACAGACGAATTTTGACCTGAAAACCCTGGCCCGCACAGACGAATTTCCCCTTTGGACCTGAAAACCCTGGCCCGCACAGACGAATTTCCCCAAAAACAAAAATTCGTCTGTGTGGAGCCAACCCTACTACTCACCACCAGGAGGAACAACAGTCCACCACCACCACCACCACCACCACCAGGAGGAACAACAGTCCACCACCACCACCAGGAGGAACAACAGTCCACCACCACCACCAGGAGGAACAACAGTCCACCACCACCACCACCACCAGGAGGAACAACAGTCCACCACCACCACCACCACCAGGAGGAACAACAGCCCACCACCACCACCACCACCAGGAGGAACAACAGTCCACCACTACCACCACCACCAGGAGGAACAACAGTCCACCACCACCACCACCACCAAGAGGAACAACAGTCCACCACCACCACCACCACCACCAGGAGGAACAACAGTCCACCACCACCACCACCACCACCAGGAGGAACAACAGTCCACCACCACCACCACCACCAGGAGGAACAACAGTCCACCACCACCACTACCAGGAGGAACAACAGTCCACCACCACCACCACCACCAGGAGGAACAACAGTCCACCACCACCACCACCACCACCAGGAGGAACAACAGTCCACCACCACCACCACCACCAGGAGGAACAACAGTCCACCACCACCACCACCAGGAGGAACAACAGTCCACCACCACCACCAGGAGGAACAACAGTCCACCACCACCACCAAGAGGAACAACAGTCCACCACCACCACCACCACCAGGAGGAACAACAGTCCACCACCACCACCACCACCAGTAGGAACAACAGTCCACCACCACCACCACCACCAGGAGGAACAACAGTCCACCACCACCACCACCACCACCAGGAGGAACAACAGTCCACCACCACCACCACCACCAGGAGGAACAACAGTCCACCACTACCAACACCACCAGGAGGAACAACAGTCCACCACCACCACCAGGAGGAACAACACTCCACCACCACCACCAGGAGGAACAACAGTCCACCATCACCAGGAGGAACAACAGTCCACCACCACCAGGAGGAAAAACAGTCCACCACCACCACCACCACCAGGAGGAACAACAGTCCACCACCACCACCACCACCACCAGGAAGAACAACAGTCCACCACCACCACCACCACCAGGAGGAACAACAGTCCACCACCACCACCAGGAGGAACAACAGTCCACCACCACCACCAGGAGGAACAACAGTCCACCACCACCACCACCACCACCAGGAGGAATAACAGTCCACCACCACCAACAGGAGGAACAACAGTCCACCACCACCACCAGGAGGAACAACAGTCCACCACCACCACAACCACCAAGAGGAACAACAGTCCACCACCACCACCACCACCACCACCACCACCACCACCACCAGGAGGAACAACAGTCCACCACCACCACCACCAGGAGGAACAACAGTCCACCACCACCACCAGGAGGAACAACACTCCACCACCACCACCACCACCACCAGGAACAACAGTCCACCACCACCACCAGGAGGAACAACAGTCCACCACCACCACCACCACCAGGAGGAACAACACTCCACCACCACCACCACCAGGAGGAACAACAGTCCACCACCACCACCACCACCAGTAGGAACAACAGTCCACCACCACCACCACCACCATGAGAAACAACAGTCCACCACCACCACCACCACCACCAGGAGGAACAACAGTCCACCACCACCACCACCACCAGGAGGAACAACAGTCCACCACTACCACCACCACCAGGAGGAACAACAGTCCACCACCACCACCAGGAGGAACAACACTCCACCACCACCACCAGGAGGAACAACAGTCCACCACCACCACCAAGAGGAACAACAGTCCACCACCACCACCACCACCAGGAGGAACAACAGTCCACCACCACCACCACCACCAGTAGGAACAACAGTCCACCACCACTACCACCACCATGAGAAACAACAGTCCACCACCACCACCACCACCACCACCACCACCACCAGGAGGAACAACAGTCTACCACCACCACCACCACCAGGAGGAACAACAGTCCACCACCACCACCACCACCAGGAGGAACAACAGTCCACCACTACCAACACCACCAGGAGGAACAACAGTCCACCACCACCACCAGGAGGAACAACACTCCACCACCACCACCAGGAGGAACAACAGTCCACCATCACCAGGAGGAACAACAGTCCACCACCACCAGGAGGAAAAACAGTCCACCACCACCACCACCACCAGGAGGAACAACAGTCCACCACCACCACCACCACCAAGAAGAACAACAGTCCACCACCACCACCACCACCAGGAGGAACAACAGTCCACCACCACCACCAGGAGGAACAACAGTCCACCACCACCACCAGGAGGAACAACAGTCCACCACCACCACCAGGAGGAACAACAGTCCACCACCACCACCAGGAGGAATAACAGTCCACCACCACCACCAGGAGGAACAACAGTCCACCACCACCACCAGGAGGAACAACAGTCCACCACCACCACAACCACCAAGAGGAACAACAGTCCACACACCACCACCACCACCACCACCACCACCACCAGGAGGAACAACAGTCCACCACCACCACCACCACCAGGAGGAACAACAGTCCACCACCACCACCAGGAGGAACAACACTCCACCACCACCACCACCACCACCAGGAACAACAGTCCACCACCACCACCAGGAGGAACAACAGTCCACCACCACCACCACCACCAGGAGGAACAACACTCCACCACCACCACCACCAGGAGGAACAACAGTCCACCACCACCACCACCACCAGTAGGAACAACAGTCCACCACCACCACCACCACCATGAGAAACAACAGTCCACCACCACCACCACCACCACCAGGAGGAACAACAGTCCACCACCACCACCACCACCAGGAGGAACAACAGTTCCACTACCACCACCACACCAGGAGGAACAACAGTCCACCACCACCACCAGGAGGAACAACACTCCACCACCACCACCAGGAGGAACAACAGTCCACCCACCACCACCAAGAGGAACAACAGTCCACCACCACCACCACCACCAGGAGGAACAACAGTCCACCACCACCACCACCACCAGTAGGAACAACAGTCCACCACCACCACCACCACCATGAGAAACAACAGTCCACCACCACCACCACCACCACCACCACCACCAGGAGGAACAACAGTCTACCACCACCACCACCACCAGGAGGAACAACAGTCCACCACCACCACCAGGAGGAACAACAGTCCACCACCACCAGGAGGAACAACAGTCCACCACCACCACCAGGAGGAACAACAGTCCACCACCACCACCACCACCAGGAGGAACAACAGTCCACCACCACCAGGAGGAACAACAGTCCACCACTACCAGGAGGAACAACAGTCCACCACCACCAGGAGGAACAACAGTCCACCACCACCACCACCACCAGGAGGAACAACAGTCCACCACCACCACCAAGAGGATCAACAGTCCACCACCACCACCACCACCAGGAGGAACAACAGTCCACCACCACCACCACCACCAGTAGGAACAACAGTCCACCACCACCACCACCACCAGGAGGAACAACAGTCCACCACCACCACCACCACCAGGAGGAACAACAGTCCACCACCACCACCACCACCAGGAGGAACAACAGTCCACCACTACCACCACCACCAGGAGGAACAACAGTCCACCACCACCACCACCACGAAGAGGAACAACAGTCCACCACCACCACCACCACCAGGAGGAACAACAGTCCACCACCACCACCACCAGGAGGAACAACACTCCACCACCACCACCAGGAGGAACAACAGTCCACCACCACCACCAGGAGGAACAACAGTCCACCACCACCACCACCACCAAGAGGAACAACAGTCCACCACCACCACCACCACCAGGAGGAACAACAGTCCACCACCACCACCACCACCAGGAGGAACAATAGTCCCCCACTACCACCACCACCAGGAGGAACAACAGTCCAAAACCACCACCAGGAGGAACAACAGTCCACCACCACCACCTGGAGGAACAACAGTCCACCACCACCACCAGGAGGAACAACAGTCCACCACCACCACCAGGAGGAACAACAGTCCACCACCACCACCACCACCAGGAGGAATAACAGTCCACCACCACCACCACCACCAGGAGGAACAACAGTCCCCCACCACCACCAGGAGGAACAACAGTCCACCACCACCACCACCACCAGGAGGAACAATAGTCCACCACCACCACAACCACCACCACCACCACCACCAGGAGGAACAACAGTCCACCACCACCACAACCACCACCACCACCACCAGGAGGAACAACAGTCCACCACCACCAGGAGGAACAACAGTCCACCACCACCACCAGGAGGAACAACAGTCCACCACCACCATGAGAAACAACAGTCCACACCACCACCACCACCACCACCACCACCAGGAGGAACAACAGTCTACCACCACCACCACCACCAGGAGGAACAACAGTCCACCACCACCACCACCACCACCAGGAGGAACAACAGTCCACCACTACCAACACCACCAGGAGGAACAACAGTCCACCACCACCACCAGGAGGAACAACACTCCACCACCACCACCAGGAGGAACAACAGTCCACCATCACCAGGAGGAACAACAGTCCACCACCACCAGGAGGAAAAACAGTCCACCACCACCACCACCACCAGGAGGAACAACAGTCCACCACCACCACCACCACCAAGAAGAACAACAGTCCACCACCACCACCACCACCAGGAGGAACAACAGTCCACCACCACCACCACCAGGAACAACAGTCCACCACCACCACCAGGAGGAACAACAGTCCACCACCACCACCAGGAGGAACAACAGTCCACCACCACCACCAGGAGGAATAACAGTCCACCACCACCACCAGGAGGAACAACAGTCCACCACCACCACCAGGAGGAACAACAGTCCACCACCACCACAACCACCAAGAGGAACAACAGTCCACCACCACCACCACCACCACCACCACCACCACCACCAGGAGGAACAACAGTCCACCACCACCACCACCACCAGGAGGAACAACAGTCCACCACCACCACCAGGAGGAACAACACTCCACCACCACACACCACCACCACCAGGAACAACAGTCCACCACCACCACCAGGAGGAACAACAGTCCACCACCACCACCACCACCAGGAGGAACAACACTCCACCACCACCACCACCAGGAGGAACAACAGTCCACCACCACCACCACCACCAGTAGGAACAACAGTCCACCACCACCACCACCACCATGAGAAACAACAGTCCACCACCACCACCACCACCACCAGGAGGAACAACAGTCCACCACCACCACCACCACCAGGAGGAACAACAGTACCACCACCACCAGGAACAACAGTCCACCACCACCACCACTACACTCCCACCACCACCAGGAGGAACAACAGTCCACCACCACCACCAGGAGGAACACACACACCACCACCACCACCAGGAGGAACAACAGTCCACCACCACCACCAGGAGGAACAACAGTCCACCACCACCACCAGGAGGAACAACAGTCCACCACCACCACCACCAGAGGAACAACAGTCCACCACCACCCACCACCAGGAGGAAACAACAGTCCACCACCACCACCACCACCAGGAGGAACAACAGTCCACCACCACCACCACCACCAGGAGGAACAACAGTCCACCACCACCACCACCACCAGGAGGAACAACAGTCCACCACCACCAGGAGGAACAACAGTCCACCACCACCAGGAGGAACAACAGTCCACCACCACCACCAGGAGGAACAACAGTCCACCACCACCACCACCACCACCAGGAGGAACAACAGTCCACCACCACCAGGAGGAACAACAGTCCACCACCACCCACCACCAGGAGGAACAACAGTCCACCACCACCACCACCACCAGGAGGAACAACAGTCCACCACCACCACCACCACCAGGAGGAACAACAGTCCACCACCACCACCACCACCAGGAGGAACAACAGTCCACCACCACCACCACCACCAGGAGAGGAACAACAGTCCACCACCACCACCACCACCAGGAGGAACAACAGTCCACCACCACCACCACCACAGGAGGAACAACAGTCCACCACCACCACCACCACCAGGAGGAACAACAGTCCACCACCACCACCACCACCAGGAGGAGGAACAACACCACCAGGAGGAACCACCACCACCACCACCAAGAGGAACAACAGTCCACCACCACCACCACCACCAGGAGGAACAACAGTCCACCACCACCACCACCACCAGGAGGAACAACAGTCCCCCACTACCACCACCACCAGGAGGAACAACAGTCCACCACCACCACCAGGAGGAACAACAGTCCACCACCACCACCACCACCAGGAGGAACAACAGTCCACCACCACCACCAGGAGGAACAACAGTCCACCACCACCACCACCACCAGGACCAGGGAACAACAGTCCCCCACACCACCACCACCAGGAGGAACAACAGTCCACCACCACCACCAGGAGGAACAACAGTCCACCACCACCACCAGGAGGAACAACAGTCCACCACCACCACCACCACCAGGAGGAACAACAGTCCACCACCACCACCAGGAGGAACAACAGTCCACCACCACCACCACCACCAGGAGGAACAACAGTCCACCACCACCACCACGACCAACAGTCCCACCACAACCACCACCACCACCACCAGTCACCAGGAACAACAAAACCACCACCACCACCAGGAGGAACACAGTCCCACCACCACCAGGAGGAACAACAGTCCACCACCACCACCAGGAGGAACAACACTCCACCACCACCACCACCAAGAGGAACAACAGTCCACCACCACCACCACCACCAGGAGGAACAACAGTCCACCACCACCACCAGGAGGAACAACAACCAGGAGCACCACCACCACTACCAGGAGTAACAACAGTCCACCACCACCAGAAGGAACAACAGTCCACCACCACCACCACCACCAGGAGGAACAACAGTCCACCACCACCACCAAGAGGAACAACAGTCCACCACCACCACCACCACCAGGAGGAACAACAGTCCACCACCACCACCACCACCACCAGTAGGAACAACAGTCCACCACCACCACCACCACCATGAGAGAAACAACAGTCCACCACCACCACCACCACCACCACCACCACCAGGAGGAACAACAGTCTACCACCACCACCACCACCAGGAGAACAACAACACCACCACCACCACCACCACCAGGAGGAACAACAGTCCACCAGGAGGAACAACATCCACCACCACCACCAGGAGGAACAACAGTATACCACCACCACCACCACCAGGAGGAACAACAGTCCACCACCACCACCACAATGAGAAAACAACACTCCACCACCACCACCAGGAGGAACAACAGTCCACCACCACCACCAAGAGGAACAACAGTCCACCACCACCACCACCACCAGGAGGAACAACAGTCCACCACCACCACAGTAGGAACAACACCACCACCACCACCAGGAGGAACAACAGTCCACCACCACCACCACCAGGAGGAACACCAGTCCACCACCACCACCACCACCAGGAGGAACAACAGTCCACCACCACACACCACCACCACCACCACAGGAGGAACAACAGTCCACCACCACCACCAGGAGGAACAACAGTCCACCACCACCACCAGGAGGAACAACAGTCCACCACCACCACCAGGAGGAACAACAGTCCACCACCACCACCACCACCAGGAGGAACAACAGTCCACCACCACCACCAGGATGAACCACCAGGAGGAACAACAGTCCACCACCACCACCACCAGGAGGAACAACAGTCCACCACCACCACCACCAGGAGGACACAACAGTCCACCACCACCACCCAGGAGGAACAACAGTCCACCACCACCACCACCACCAGGAGGAACACCACCAGTCCACCACCACCACCACCAGGAGGAACAACAGTCCACCACCACCACCACCACCAGGAGGAAACAACAGTCCACCACCACCACCAGGAGGAACAACAGTCCACCACCACCACCACCACCAGGAGGAACAACAGTCCACCACCACCACCACCACCAGAGGAACAACAGTCCACCACCACCACCAGGAGGAACAACAGTCCACCAGTCCACCACCACCACCAGGAGGAACAACAGTCCACCACCACCACCACCACCAGGAGGAACAACAGTCCACCACCACCACCACCAGGAGGAAAAACAGTCCACCACCACCACCACCAAGAGGAACAACAGTCCCCCACCACCACCACCACCACCACCACACCACCAGGAGGAACAACAGTCCACCACCACCACCACCAGGAGGAACAACAGTCCACCACCACCACCACCACCACCACCAGGAGGAACAACAGTCCACCACCACCACCAGGAGGAACAACAGTCCACCACCACCACCACCACCAGGAGGAACAACAGTCCACCACCACCACCAAGAGGAACAACAGTCCACCACCACCACCACCAGGAGGAACAACAGTCCACCACCACCACCACCACCAGGAGGAACAACAGTCCACCCACCCACCACCACCAGGAGGAACAACAGTCCACCACCACCACCACCACCAGGAGGAACAACAGTCCACCACCACCACCACCAAGGAGGAACAACAGTCCACCACCACCACCACCACAGGAGGAAACAACAGTCCACCCACCACCAGGAGGAACAACAGTCCACCACCACCACCACCACCAGGAGGAACAACAGTCCACCACCACCAACCACCACCAGGAGGAACAACAGTCCAGTCCACCACCACCACCAGGAGGAACAACAGTCCACCACCACACCACCACCACCAGGAGGAACAACAGTCCACCACCACCACCACCACCACCAGAGGAACAACAGTCCACCACCACCACCACCACCAGGATGAACACATCCACCACCACCACCAGGAGGAACAACAGTCCACCACCACCACCACCACCAGGAGGAACAACAGTCCACCACCACCCACCACCACAGGAGGAACAACAGTCCACCACCACCACCACCAAGGAGGAACAACAGTCCACCACCACCACCACCACCAGGAGGAACAAGTCCACCACTACCACCACCACCAGGAGGAACAACAGTCCACCACCACCACCACCAGGAGGAACAACAGTCCACAACAGTCCACCACCACCACCAGGAGGAAACAACAGTCCACCACCACCACCACCACCAGGAGGAACAACACACAGTCCACCACCACCAGGAGGAACAACAGTCCACACACACCACCACCACCACCAGGAGGAACAACAGTCCACCACCACCACCAGGAGGAACAACAGTCCACCACCACCAACACCACCAGGAGGAACAACAGTCCCCACCACCACCACCACCAGGAGGAACAACAGTCCACCACCACCACCACCACCAGGAGGAACAACAGTCCACCACCACCACCACAAGGAGGAACAACACGTCCACCACCACCACCACCACCAGGAGGAACAACAGTCCACCACCACACCACCACCACCAGGAGGAACACAGTATTACCACAGTCCACCACCGAAGAGGACAACCACCACCACCACCACCACAACAGTCCACCACCACCACCAGAGAGAACAACAGTCCACCACCACCACCACCAAGAGGAACAACAGTCCACCACCACCAGGAGGAACAACAGCCACCACCACACCACACCAGGAGAACAACAGTCCACCTTCACCACCACACCAGGAGGAACAACAGTCCACCACCACCAGGAGGAACAACAGTCCACCACCACCACCACCACACCAGGAGGAACAACAGTCCACCACCCCCACCAGGAGGAACAACACTCCAGTCCACCACCACCAGGAGGAACAACAGTCCACCACCACCACCAGAGAGGAACAACAGTCCACCACCACCACCACCACCAGGAAGAACAACAGTCCACCACCACCACCAGGAGGAACAACTTCCACCACCAGGAGGATGAGAACAACAGTCCACCACCACCCACCAGGAAGAACAACAGTCCACCACCACCAGGAGGAACAACAGTCCACCACCACCACCAGGAGGAACAACAGTCCACCACCACCACCAGGAGGAACAACAGTCCACCCCCACCACCACCACCACCAGGAACAACAGTCCACCTTCACCACCACTACCATTAGAACAACAGTCCACCACCACCACCATGAGACAACAGTCCACAACAGTCCCCACCACCACCCACACCAGGAGGAACAACAGTCCACCACCACCACCAAGGAGGAACAACAGTCCACCCACCACCACCACCACCAGGAGGAACAACAGTCCACCACCACCACCAGTAGGAACAACAGTCCACCACCACCACCACCACCATAGAAACAACAGTCCACCACCACCACCACCACCACCAGGAACAACAGTCCACCACCACCACCCCACCACCACCACCAGGAGGAACAACAGTCCACCACCACCACCAGGAGGAACAACAGTCCACCACCACCAGGAGGAACAACACAGCCCACCACCACCACCAGGAGGAACAACAGTCCACACCACCACCACCACCACCAGGAGGAACAACAGTCCACCACCACCACCACCACCAGGGAACAACCACCACCACCACACCACCAGTAGGAACAACAGTCCACCACCACCACCACCACCAGGAGGAACAACAGTCCCACCACCACCACCAGGAGGAACAACAGTCCACCACCACCACCACCACCAGGAGGAACAACAGTCCACCACCACCACCACCACCAGGAGGAACAACAGTCCACCACCACCAGGAGGAACAACAGTCCACCCACCACCACCAGGAGGAGACAACAGTCCACCACCACCACCACGGAGGAACAACACTCCACCACCACCACCACCAGGAGGAACAACAGTCCACCACCACCACCACCAGGAGGAACAACAGTCAACCACCACCACCACCAGGAGGAACAACAGTCCACCACCACCACCAGGAGGACCACACCAACAGAACAACCATACCACCACCACCACCACCACCAGGAGGAACAACAGTCCACCACCACCACCACCAGGAGGAACAAACAGTCCACCACTACCACCACCACCAGGAGGAACAACAGTCCACCACACCAGTCCACCACCACCAGGAGGAACAACAGTCCACCACCACCAGGAGGAGGAACAACAGTCCACCACCACACCACCAACACCACCAACACCAGGAGGAACAACAGTCCACCACCACCACCACCCGGAGGAACTAAACAGTCCACCACCACCACCAGGAGGAACAACAGTCCACCACCACCACCCACCAGGAGGAACAACAGTCCACCACCACCACCACCACCAGGAGGAACAGTAAACAGCACCACCACCCACCACCACAGGAGGAACAAAAGTCCACCACCACCACCAGGAGGAACAACAGCCACCACCACCACCACCAGGAGGAACAACAGTCCACCACCACCACCAGGAGAAACAACAGTCCACCACTACCACCACCACCAGGAGGAACAACAGTCCACCCCACCACCACCAGGAGGAACAACAGTCCACCACCACCAGGAGGAACAACAGTCAACCACCACCACCAGGAGGAACAACAGTCCACCACCACCACCACCACCAGGAGGAACAACAGTCCACCACCACCTCCAGGAGGAACAACAGTCCACCACCACCAGGAGGGAACAACACCACCACCACCACCACCAGGAGGAACAACAGCACCACCACCACCACCACACACTAGTAGGAACAACAGTCCACCACCACTACCACCACCAGGAGGAACAACAGTCCACCACCACCACCACCACCAGGAGAGGAACAACAGTCCACCACCACCAGAGGAACCAGTCCACACCACCACCAGGAGGAACAACAGTCCACCACCACCACCACCACCAGGAGGAACAACAGTCCACCACCACCACCAGGAACCAGTCCACCACCACCAGAGGAACAACAGTCCACCACAGTCACCACCACCACCACCAGGAGGAACAACAGTCCACCACCACCACCACCACCAGGAGGACAAACAGTCCACCACCACCACCACCAATAGGAACAACAGTACCACCACCACCAGGAGGAACAACAGCCCCACCACCACCACCAGGAGGAACAACAGTCCACCACCACCACCACCACCAGGAGGAACAACAGTCCACCACCCACCAGAGGAACCAGTCCAGGACCACCAGAGAGAAACCACAGTCCACCACCACCACCACCACCAGGAGGAACAACAGTCCACCACCACCACCACCACCAGGAGGAACAACAGTCCACCACCACCACCACCAGGAGGAACAACAGTCCACCACCACCACCACCACCAGCCCACCACCACCACCAGGAGGAACAAAAGTCCACCACCACCAGGAGGACACAACAGTCCACCACCACCACCAGGAGGAACAACAGTCCACCACTACCACCACCACCAGGAGGAACAACAGTCCACCACCACCACACATTCCCACCACCCAGAGGAACAACAGTCCCACCACCACCCCACCACCAGGAGGAACAACAGTCCACCACCACCACCACCACCAGGAGGAACCAACAGTCCATCCACCACCACCACCACCAAGGAGGAACAACAGTCCACCACCACCACCACCACCAGTCCACCACCACCAGGAGGAACAACAGTTCACCACCACCACCAGGAGGAACAACAGTCCAACACCACCACCACCACCAACCAGGGAACAACAGTTCACCACCACCACAGTCCTCCACCAACAGAGGAAAAACAGTCCACCAATACCAACCAGGAGTCCACAACAGTCCACCACCCACCAGGAGAACACAAGCCCCCACCACCCCAACAACAGTCCACCACCACCAGGAGCCCACCACCACCACCAGGAGAACATACCCCACCACCACCAGAGGAAAAACAGCCCCCCACCACCACCACCAGGAGGAACAACAGTCCACCACACCACCACCACCACCAGGAGGAACAACAGTCCACCCACCACCAGGAGGAACAACAGTCCACCACCACCAGGAGGAACAACAGTCCACCACCACCACCACCACCAGGAGGAACCAACAGTCCACCACCACCACACCAGAGGAGGAACAACAGTCCACCATACCACCCCACCAGGAGGACAACATCCCCACCACCACACCACCAGGAGGAACAACAGTCCACACCACCACCACCACCACCACCAGGAGGAACAACAGTCCACCACCACCACCACCACCAGGAACACAGAGAGAACAACAGTCCACAACACTTCACCCCACCACCACCAGGAGGAACAACATTCCACCAACACCACCACAGTCCACCACCACCAGGAGGAACAACAGTCCCACCACCACCACAATTAGGACCATCCACCACCACCAGGAGGAACAACAACAGTCCACCACCACCAACCACCACCAGGAGGAACAACACCACCACCACCACCAGGAGGAACACCACCACCAACACCAGGAGGAACAACAGTCCACCAACAACCAGGAGGAAACTCCACCCACCACCACCACCACCGAATTAAACAGGAGGAACAACAGTCCACCACCACCATCCACCACCACCACCACCACCAGGAGGAACAACAGTCCACCACCACCACCAGGAACAACAGTCCACCACCACACACCACCACCACCAGAGAACAACAGTCCACCACCCACAACACCACCACCACCATGAGGAACAACAGTCCACCCACCACCACCAGGAGGAACAACAGTCCACCAACACCACCACCAACAGGATGAACAACAGTCACACACCACCAGGAGGAACAACCAGTCCAACACCACCAGGAGGAACAACAGTCCACCAACCACCAGGAGGAACAACAGTCCACCACCCCACCACCAGGAGGAAACAACAGTCACCACCACCACCACCAGGAGGAACAACA
>NW_025557619.1:0-15445 GCF_020424385.1 Procambarus clarkii
AGTTTTCAAAATATCCCAAACATCCCAATTTCGAGGCCTGAGCCATATTTTGGAGCCAAATTCTGGCTCTCTGCACGTATTCGCAGTTTGAAATTACGACTTTTTATACCCAACATATGCCAAGTACTGAAAGCGGCAGTGAGTCACATTTGCACAAACTCCCCTGCAGTTTTCGAAATATCCCAAACATCCCAATTTCGAGGCCTGAGCCATATTTTGGAGCCACATTCTGGCTCTCTGCACGTATTCGCAGTTTGAAATTACGACTTTTTTATACCCAACATATACCAAGTACTGAAAGCGGCGTTTGGTCACATTTGTCCCAAACCCTCCCTGCAGTTTTCAAAATATCCCAAACATCCCAATTTCGAGGCCTGAGCCATATTTTGGAGCCAAATTCTGGCTCTCTGCACATATTCGCAGTTTGATATTACGATTTTTATACCCAACATATACCAAGTACTGAAAGCAGTGTTTGGTCACATTTGTCCCAAACCCCCTGCAGTTTTCAAAATATCCCAAACATCCCAATTTCGAGGCCTGAGCCATATTTTGGAGCCAAATTCTGGCTCTCTGCACGTATTCGCAGTTTGAAATTACGACTTTTTTATACCCAACATATGCCAAGTACTGAAAGCGGCGTTTGGTCACATTTGTCCCAAACCCCCCCTGCAGTTTTCAAAATATCCCAAACATCCCAATTTCGAGGCCTGAGCCATATTTTGGAGCCAAATTCTGGCTCTATGCACGTATTCGCGGTTTGAAATTACGACATTTTATACCCAACATATGCCAAGTCCTGAAAGCGGCAGTGAGTCACATTTCGCACAAACTCCCCTGCAGTTTTCGAAATATCCCAAATATCCCAATTTTGAGGCCTGAGCCATATTTTGGAGCCAAATTCTGGCTCTCTGCACGTATTCGCAGTTTGAAATTACGACTTTTTATACCCAACATATGCCAAGTACTGAAAGCGGCGTTTGGTCACATTTGTCCCAAACCTCCCTGCAGTTTTCAAAATATCCCAAACATCCCAATTTCGAGGCCTGAGCCATATTTTGGAGCCAAATTCTGGCTCTCTGCACGTATTCGCAGTTTGAAATTACGACTTTTTTATACCCAACATATGCCAAGTACTGAAAGCGGCAGTGAGTCACATTTCTCACAAACTCCCCTGCAGTTTTCGAAATATCCCAAACATCCCAATTTCGAGGCCTGAGCCATATTTTGGAGCCAAATTCTGGCTCTCTGCACGTATTCGCAGTTTGAAATTACGACTTTTTTATACCCAACATATGCCAAGTACTGAAAGCGGCAGTTGGTCACATTTGTCACAAACCCCCTGCAGTTTTCAAAATATCCCAAACATCCCAATTTCGAGGCCTGAGCCATATTTTGGAGCCAAATTCTGGCTCTCTGCACGTATTCGCAGTTTGAAATTACGACTTTTTTATACCCAACATATGCCAAGTACTGAAAGTGGCAGTTTGGTCACATTTGTCCCAAACCCCCCTGCAGTTTTCAAAATATCCCAAACATCCCAATTTCGAGGCATGAGCCATATTTTGGAGCCAAATTTTGGCTCTCTGCATGTATTCGCAGTTTGAAATTACGAATTTATATACCCAACATATGCCAAGTACTGAAAGCGGCGTTTCGTCACATTTGTCCCAAACCTCCCTGCAGTTTTCAAAATATCCCAAACATCCCAATTTCGAGGCCTGAGCCATATTTTGGAGCCAAATTCTGGCTCTCTGCACGTATTCGCAGTTTGAAATTACGACTTTTTATACCCAACATATGCCAAGTACTGAAATTGGCGTTTGGTCACATTTGTCCAAAACCCTCCCCTGCAGTTTTCAAAATATCCCAAACATCCCAATTTCGAGGCCTGAGCCATATTTTGGAGCCAAATTCTGGCTCTATGCACGTATTCGCAGTTTGAAATTACGACATTTTATACCCAACATATGCCAAGTCCTGAAAGCGGCAGTGAGTCACATTTCGCACAAACTCCCCTGCAGTTTTCGAAATATCCCAAATATCCCAATTTTGAGGCCTGAGCCATATTTTGGAGCCAAATTCTGGCTCTCTGCACGTATTCGCAGTTTGAAATTACGTCTTTTTATACCCAACATATGCCAAGTACTGAAAGCGGCATTTGGTCACATTTGTCCCAAACCTCCCTGCAGTTTTCAAAATATCCCAAACATCCCAATTTCGAGGCCTGAGCCATATTTTGGAGCCAAATTCTGGCTCTCTGCACGTATTCGCAGTTTGAAATTTCGACTTTTTTATACCCAACATATGCCAAGTACTGAAAGCGGCGTTGAGTCACATTTTCGCACAAACCCCCCTGCAGTTTTCAAAATATCCCAAACATCCCAATTTCGAGGCCTGAGCCATATTTTGGAGCCAAATTCTGGCTCTCTGCACGTATTCGCAGTTTGAAATTACGACTTTTTTATACCCAACATATGCCAAGTACTGAAAGCGGCGTTTGAGTCACATTTGTCACAAACTCCCCTGCAGTTTTCAAAATATCCCAAACATCCCAATTTCGAGGCCTGAGCCATATTTTGGAGCCAAATTCTGGCTCTCTGCACGTATTCGCAGTTTGAAATTACGACTTTTTTATACCCAACATATGCCAAGTACTGAAAGCGGCGTTTGGTCACATTTGTCCCAAACCCCCCTGCAGTTTTCAAAATATCCCAAACATCCCAATTTCGAGGCCTGAGCCATATTTTGGAGCCAAATTCTGGCTCTCTGCACGTATTCGCAGTTTGAAATTACGACTTTTTTATACCCAACATATGCCAAGTACTGAAAGCGGCGTTTGGTCACATTTGTCACAAACTCCCCTGCAGTTTTCAAAATATCCCAAACATCCCAATTTCGAGGCCTGAGCCATATTTTGGAGCCAAATTCTGGCTCTCTGCACGTATTCGCAGTTTGAAATTACGACTTTTTTATACCCAACATATGCCAAGTACTGAATGCGGCGTTTGGTCACATTTGTCCCAAACCCCCCTGCAGTTTTCAAAATATCCCAAACATCACAATTTCGAGGCCTGAGCCATATTTTGGAGCCAAATTCTGGCTCTCTGCACGTATTCGCAGTTTGAAATTACGACTTTTTTATACCCAACATATGCCAAGTACTGAAAGCGGCAGTGAGTCACATTTCGCACAAACTCCCCTGCAGTTTTCGAAATATCCCAAATATCCCAATTTCGAGGCCTGAGCCATATTTTGGAGCCAAATTCTGGCTCTCTGCACGTATTCGCAGTTTGAAATTACGACTTTTTATACCCAACATATGCCAAGTACTGAAAGCGGCATTTGGTCACATTTGTCCCAAACCCCCCCTGCAGTTTTCAAAATATCCCAAACATCCCAATTTCGAGGCCTGAGCCATATTTTGGAGCCAAATTCTGGCTCTCTGCACGTATTCGCAGTTTGAAATTACGACTTTTTATACCCAACATATGCCAAGTACTGAAAGCGGCGTTTGGTCACATTTGTCCCAAACCCCCTGCAGTTTTCAAAATATCCCAAAAATCCCAATTCGAGGCCTGAGCCATATTTTGGAGCCAAATTCTGGCTCTCTGCACGTATTCGCAGTTTGAAATTACGACTTTTTTATACCCAACATATGCAAGTACTGAAAGCGGCAGTGAGTCACATTTTGCACAAACTCCCCTGCAGTTTTCGAAATATCCCAAATATCCCAATTTCGAGGCTGAGCCAATATTTTGGAGCCAAATTCTGGCTCTATGCACGTATTCGCAGTTTGAAATTACGAATTTTTTATACCCAACATATGCCAAGCCTGAAAGCGGCAGTGAGTCAAATTTTGCACAAACTCCACTCAGTTTTCGAAATATACTAAATATCCCTATTTCGAGGCCTGAGCCATATTTGGAGCCAATTCCTGGCTCTCTGCACGTATTCACAGTTTGAAATTACGATTTTTTATACCCCACATATGCCAAGTACGGAAAGTGGCGTTTGGTCACATTTGTCCCAAACCTCCCTGCAGTTTTCAAAATATCCCAACCATCCCATTTCGCGGCATGAGCCATTTTGGAGCCAAATTCTGGCTCTATGCACGTATTCGCAGTTTTGATATTACGATTTTTATACCCAACATATGCCAAGTACTGAAAGCGGCAGTGAGTCACATTTTGCACAAACTCCCCTGCAGTTTTCGAAAATATCCTCAAATATCCTAATTTCGAGGCCTGAGCTATATTTTGGAGCCAAATTCTGGCTCTCTGCACGTATTCGCAGTTTGAAATTACTGACTTTTATATACCCAACCTATGCCCAGTACTGAAAGCGGCGTTTCCGGTCACTTTTGTTGTCCCAAACCCCCCTGCAGTTTTCGAAATATCCCAAATATCCCAATTTTGAGGCCTGAGCCATATTTTGGAGCCCAATTCTGGCTCTCTGCACGTATTCGCAGTATGAAATTACGACATTTTATACCCACATATGCCAAATCCTGAAAGCGGCAGTGAGTCACATTTCCCTCAAACTCCCCTGCAGTTTTCAAAATATCCCAAACATCCCACTTGCCTGGCCTGAGCCATATTTTGGAGCCAAATTCAAGCTCTCTGCACGTATTCGCAGTTTGAAATTATGACTTTTTATACCCAACATATGCCAAGTTCTGAAAGCAGCAGTTCGTCATATTTGTCACAAAATTCCCTGCAGTTTTCGAAATATCCCAAACTACCCAATTTCGAGGACTGAGCAATATTTTGGTGCCAAATTCTGGCTCTATGCACGTATTCGCAGTTTGAAATTACGACTTTTTATACCCAACATATGCCAAGTGTTGAAAGTGGCAGTTTGGTTTATTTGTCCCAAACCTCCCTGCAGTTTTCGAAAATATCCCAAACATCACAATATCGAGGCCTGAGCCATATTTTGGAGCCAAATTCTGGCTCTCTGCACGTATTCGCAGTTTGAAATTACGACCTTTTATACCCAACATATGCCAAGTACTGAAAGCGGCGTTTGGTAACATTTTTCCCAAACCTCCCAGCAGTTTTCAAATATCCCAAACATCACAATATCAAGGCCTGAGCAATATTTTGGAGCCAAATTCTGGCTCTATGCACGTATGCGCAGTTTGATATTACGAATTTTAAACCCCAACATATGCCAAGTACTGAAAGGGGCAGTGAGTCACATTTGCACAAACTCCCCTGCAGTTTTCGAAATATCCCCAACATCCCATTTTGAGGTGTGAGCCATATTTTTGTGCCAAACTCTGGCTCTCTGCACGTATTCGCAGTTTGAAATTACGACTTTTTTATACCCAACGTATGCCAAGTACTGAAAGCGGCAGTTGGTCACATTTTGCTCAAACCCCCCTGCAGTTTTCAAAATATCCCAAACATCCCAATTTTGAGGCCTGAGCCATATTTTGGAGCCAAATTCTGGCTCTCTGCACGTATTCGCAGTATGAAATTACGAATTTTTTATACCCAACATATGCCAAATGTTGAAAGCGGCAGTGAGTCACATTTTTGCTCAAACTCTCCTGCAGTTTTCAAAATATCCCAAACATCCCACTTTCCAGGCCTGAGCCATATTTTGGAGCCAAATTCTGGCTCTCTGCACGTATTCGCAGTTTGAAATATCTACTTTTATAACCCAACAATATGCCAAGTTCTTGTAAGCAGCGTTTGGTCATATTTGTCCCAAACCCCCCCTGCAGTTTTCAAAATATCCCAAACTATCCCACTTTCGAGGCCTGAGCCATATTTTGGAGCCAAATTCTGGCTCTATGCACGTATTCGCGGTTTGAAATTACGAATTTTTTATACCCAACATATGCCAAGTCTTGAACGCGGCAGTGAGTCACATTTCGTCACAAACTCCCCTGCAGTTTTCGAAATATCCCAAATATCCCTATTTTCGAGGCCTGAGCCAAATTTTTGAGCCAATTCTGGCTCTATGCACGTATTCGCAGTTTGAAATTACGACTTTTTTATGCCTAACATATGCCAAGCCCTGAAACGCGGCAGTGAGTCACATTTGCGCACAAAATCCCATGTAGTTTTCGAAATATCCCAAATATCCCTATTTCGAGGCCTCTGAGCCATATTTTTGGAGCCAAATGCTGGCTCTCTGCACGTATTCGCAGTTTGAAATTAGGACTTTTTATACCCAACATATGCCAAGTACTGAAAGCGGCAGTAAGTCACATTTTGCACAAACTCCCCTGCAATTTTCGAAATATCCCAAATATCCCAAATTCGAGGCCTGATCCATATTTTTGAGCCAAATTCTGGCTCTCGGCACGTATTCGCAGTTTGAAATTACGACTTTTTTATACCCAACATATGCCAAGTACTGAAAGCGGCGTTTGGTAACCTTTGTCCCAAACCCTCCTGCAGTTTTCGAAATATCTCAAACATCGCAATTTTGAGGCCTGAGCCATATTTTGGAGCCAAATTCTGGCTCTCTGCACGTATTCGAGGCTTGAAATTACGATATTTTATACCCCAACATATGCCAAGTACTGAAGACGGCAGTGAGTCACATTTTGCACAAACTCCCCTGCAGTTTTCAAAATATCTCAAATATCCCAAATTCGAGGCCTGAGCCATATTTTGGAGCCAAATTCTGGCTCTCTATGCACGTATTCGCAGTTTGAAATTACAAATTTTTATACCAAAAATATGCCAATTACTGAAAGCGGCGTGTTCGTCTCTTTGGTCCCAAACCCTCCTGTAAGTTTTCAAAATATCCCAAACATCCCAATTTCGAGGCCAGAGCAATATTTTTCAGCCAAATTCTGGCTCTATGCACGTATTCGCAGTTTGAAATTACGACTTTTTATACCCAACATATGCCAAGTCCTGAAAGCGGCAGTGAGTCAATTTTGTCACAAACTCCCCTGCAGTTTTCGAAATAATCCCAAATATCCAAATTTCGAGGCCTGAGCATATTTTGGAGCCAAATTCTGGCTCTCTGCAAGTTTATTCGCAGTTTGAAATTACGACTTTTATCCCCAACATATGCCAAGTACTGAAAGCGGCATGTGAGTCACATTTTGCACAAACTCCCCTGTAGTTTTCGAAATATCCCAAACATCCCACTTTCGAGGCCTGAGCCTTATTTTGGAGCCAAATTCAAGCTCTATGCATGTATTCGCGGTTTGAAATTACACTATTTTTACCCCACATATGCCAAGTCCTGAAAGCGGCAGTGAGACACTTTTCACACAAACTGCACTGCAGTTTTCAAAATATCCCAATATCCCAATTTCGAGGACAGAGCAATATTTTGGAGCCAAATTCTGGCTCTATGCCAGTATTTCACAGTTTGAAATTACGACTTTTTTATGCCCAACATATGCCAAGTCCTGAAAGCGGCAGTGAGTCACATTTTGTCCCAAACTCCCCTGCAGTTTTCGAAATATCCCAAATATCCCAATTCGAGGCCTGAGCCATATTTGGAGCCAAATTCTGGCTCTCTGCAAGTATTCGCAGTTTAATATTACGATTTATACCCAACATATGCCAAGTACTGAAAGCGGCAGTGAGTCACATTTTGCACAAAACCCCCTGCAGTTTTCAAAATATCCCAAACATCCCAATTTCGAGGCCTGAGCAATATTATGGAGCCAAATTCTGGCTCTATGCACGTATTCGCGGTTTGAAATTACGAATATTTTATACATCCACATGCCCAGTACTGAAAGCGGCAGTGGGAACATTTCACACAAACCCCCCTGCAGTTTTCGAAATATCCCAAACATCCCAATTTCGAGGCCTGAGCATATTTTGGAGCCAAATTCTGGCTCTATGCACGTATTCGCAGTTTGAAATTACGTCTTTATATACCCAACATATGCCGAGTCCTGTAAGCGGCAGTGAGTCACATTTGTCACACAACTCCCCTGCAGTTTTCAAAATATCCCAAACTCCCAATTTCGAGGCCTGAGCCATATTTTGGAGCCAAATTCGGGCTCTATGCACGTATTCGCAGTTTGAAATTACGACTTTTTTATGCCCAACATATGCCAAGTCCTGAAAGCGGCGTTTGGTCACATTTCACCCAAACCTGCACTGCAGTTTTCCAAATATCCCAAATATCCCTATTTCGAGGACCTGAGCAATATTTGGAGCCAAATTCTGGCTCTCTGCACGTATTCCGCAGTTTGAAATTACGACTTTATATACCCAACATATGCCAAGTACTGTAAGCGGCGTTTGGTCATATTTGTCCACAAACCTCCCTGCAGTTTTCAAAGTATCCCAAACCATCCCAATTTTGAGGCCTGAGCCATATTTTTGGAGCCAAATTCTGGCTCTCTGCACGTATTCGCATTTTGAAATTAACGACTATTATATACCCAACATATGCCAAGTTCTGAAAGCGGCAGTAAGTCACATTTTGCACAAACCTCCTTGCAGTTTTTCGAAATATCCCAAATATCCCAATTTCGACACCTGAGCCATATTTTGGAGCCAAATTCTGGCTCTCTGCACGTATTCGCAGTTTGAAATTAGGACTTTTTATACCCAACATATGCCAAGTTCTAAGAAATGAAAGCGGCTTTTGGTCACATTTGTCCCAAACCCCCCTGCAGTTTTCAAAATATCCCAAATATCCCAATTTCGAGACCTGAGCCATATTTTGGAGCCAAATTCTGGCTCTCTGCACGTATTTTGCAGTTTGAAATTACGATTATTTTTATACCCAATTAAATATATGCCAAGTCCTGAAAGCGGCGGCAGTGAGTAACATTTTGCACAAACTCCCCTGCAGTTTTTCAAATATCCCAAATATCCCAATTTCGAGGCCTGAGCCATATTTTGGAGCCAAATTCTGGCTCTCTGCACGTATTCGCAGTTTGAAATTACGACATTTTTATACCCAACATATGCCAAGTACTGAAAGCGGGTTTGAGTCACATTTGTCCCAAACCCCCCTGCAGTTTTCAACATATCCCAAACATCCCAATTTCGAGGACTGAGCCATATTTTTGGAGCCAAATGCTGGCTCTCTGCACGTATTCGCAGTTTGAAATTACGAATTTTTTATGCCCAACATATGCCAAGTACTAAACGCGGCGTTTGGTCACATTTGTCCCAAACCCCCCCCCCCCCCTGTGGTTTTCAAAATATCCCAAACATCCATATTTCGAGGCCTGAGCCATAATTTGGAGGCAAATTCTGGCTCTATGCACGTATTCGCGGTTTGAAATTACGACATTTTTATACCCAACATATGCCAAGCCCTGAAAGTGGCGTTTGGTCACATTTCCGTCCCAAACGCTCACTGCAGTTTTCGAAATATCCCAAATATCCCAATTTTGAGTCATGAGCATATTTTTGGAGCCAAATTCATGCTCTATGCACGTATACACAGTTTTGATATTACGACTTTTTTATACCCAACATATGCCAAGTACTGAAAGTGGCAGTTGAGTCACATTTGTCCCAACCTCCCCTGCAGTTTTCGAAATATCCCACATATCCTAATTTCGAGGCTTGAGCTATATTTTGGAGCCAAATTCTGGCTCTATGCACGTATTCGCAGTTTGAAACTACAATTTTTTATACCCAACATATGCCAAGTACTGAAAGCGGCAGTGAGTTACATTTTGCACAAACTCCCCCTGCAGTTTTCGAAATATCCCAAATATCCTAATTTCGAGGCCTCAGCTATATTTTGGAGCCAAATTCTGGCTCTCTGCACGTATTCGCAGTTTGATACTAGAACTTTTTTATACCCAACATATGCCAAGTACTGAAAGCGGCAGTGAGTCACATTTTGCACAAACTCCCCTGCAATTTTCGAAATATCATAAATATCCCAATTTGAGGCCTGAGCCATATTTTTGAGCCAAATTCTGGCTCTCGCACGTATTCGCAAACTCCCCAGCAGTTTTCGAAATATCCCAAACATCACAATTTAGAGGCCTCAGCCATATTTTGGAGCCAAATTCAGGCTCTATGCACGTATTCGCAGGTTGAAATTACGATATTTTATACCCAACATATGCCAAGCCCTGAAAGCGGCAGTGAGTCACATTTTGCACAACTCCACTGCAATTTTCGAAATATACAAAATATCCCTATTTTGAGGCCTGAGCCATATTTTTGAGCCAAATTCTGGCTCTCTGCACGTATTCGCAAACATCCCCAGCAGTTTTTTCGAAATATCCCCAAATCCCCAATTTCGAGGCCTGAGCCATATTTGGAGCCAATTCTGGCTCTATGCACGTTATTCGAGTTTGAAATTACGATATTTTTAATACCCAACATATGCCAAGCCCTGAACGCGGCAGGTCACATTTCGCCACAACCTCCCACTGCATTTTTCGAAATATACTAAATATCCCTATTTCGAGGCATGATCCATATTTTGGAGCCAAATTCTGGCTCTCTGCACGTATACACAGTTTGATATTACGACTTTTTATACCAAACATATGCCAAGTACTGAAAGTGGCAGTGAGTCACATTTGCCCAAACCTCCCCTGCAGTTTTCGAAATATCTCAAATATCCCAATTTCGCGGCATGAGCTATATTTTGGAGCCAAATTCTGGCTCTATGCACGTATTCGCAGTCATTGATATTATGATGTATATACCCAACATATGCCAAGTACTGAAAGCGGCAGTGAAGTCACATTTTGCACAAACCTCCCTGCAGTTTTCGAAATATCCCAAATATCCCTATTTCGAGGCCTGTGCTATATTTTGGAGCCACATTCTGGCTCTATGCACGTATTCGCAGATTAAAATTAGAACTTTTTTATACCCAACATATGCCAAGTCCTGAAAGCGGCAGTGAGTCACATTTCCCCCAAACCTCCCTGCAGTTTTCAAAAATCATCCCAAATATCCCATTTAGCGAGGCCTCAGCCATATTTTGGAGCCAAATTCTGGCTCTCTGCACGTATTCGCAGAAGTTGATATTACGACTTTTTATACCCAACATATGCCAAGTACTGAAAGCGGCAGTGAGTCACATTTTGCAAAAACTCCCCTGCAATTTTCGAAATATCCCAAACATCCAATTTCGAGGCCTGAGCCATATCTGGAGCCAAATTTTGAGGCTCTGCACGTATTCCATATTTTTGAGCCAAATTCTGGCTCTCTGCACGGATTCGCAAACTCCCCTCATTTTTCGAAATATCCCAAACACCCAATTTCGAGGCCTGAGCCATATTTTGGAGCCAAATTCTGGCTCTATGCACGTATTCGCAGTTTGAAATTACGACTTTTTATACCCAACATATGCCAAGTCCTGAAAGCGGCAGTGAGTCACATTTCGCACAAACTCCCCTGCAGTTTTCAAAATATCCCAAATATCCCAATTTCGAGGCCTGAGCCATATTTTGGAGCCAAATTCTGGCTCTCTGCACGTATTCGCAGTTTGAAATTACGACTTTTTTATACCCAACATATGCCAAGTACTGAAAGCGGCGTTTGGTCACATTTGTCCCAAACCCCCCTGCAGTTTTCAAAATATCCCAAACATCCCAATTTCGAGGCCTGAGCCATATTTTGGAGCCAAATTCTGGCTCTCTGCACGTATTCGCAGTTTGAAATTACGACTTTTTATACCCAACATATGCCAAGTACTGAAAGCGGCGTTGAGTCACATTTGTCCCAAACCCCCCTGCAGTTTTCAAAATATCCCAAACATCCCAATTTCGAGGCCTGAGCCATATTTTGGAGCCAAATTCTGGCTCTCTGCACGTATTCGCAGTTTGAAATTACGACTTTTTATACCCAACATATGCCAAGTACTGAAAGCGGCGTTTGGTCACATTTGTCCCAAACCCCCCTGCAGTTTTCAAAATATCCCAAACATCCCAATTTCGAGGCCTGAGCCATATTTTGGAGCCAAATTCTGGCTCTCTGAACGTATTCGCAGTTTGAAATTATCACTTTTTTTTACCCAACATATGCCAAGTACTGAAAGCGGCGTTTGGTCACATTTGTCTCAATCCTCCCTGCAGTTTTCAAAATATCCCAAACATCCCAATTTCGAGGCATGAGCCAAATTTTGGAGCCAAATTCTGGCTCTTTGCACGTATTCGCACTTTGAAATTACGATTTTTTTATACCCAACATATGCCAAGTACTGACAGCGGAGTTTGGTCACATTTGTCCCAAACCCCCCCTGCAGTTTTCAAAATATCCCAAACATCCCAATTTCGAGGCCTGAGCCATATTTTGGAGCCAAACTCTGGCTCTCTGCACGTATTTGCAGTTTGAAATTACGACTTTTTTATACCCAACATATGCCAAGTACTGAAAGCGGCAGTGAGTCACATTTGCACAAACTCCCCTGCAGTTTTCGAAATATCCCAAACATCCCAGTTTCGAGGCCTGAGCCATATTTTGGAGCCAAGTTCTGGTTCTCTGCACGTATTAGCAGTTTGAAATTACGACTTTTTTATACCCAACATATGCCAAGTACTGAAAGCGGCGTTTGGTCATATTTGTCCCAAACCCCCCCTGCAGTTTTCAAAATATCCCAAACATCCCAATTTCGATGCCTGAGCCATATTTTGGAGCCAAATCTGGCTCTCTGCACGTATTCGCAGTTTGAAATTACTTCTTTTTTATACCCAACATATACCAAGTACAGAAAGCGGCGTTTGGTCACATTTGTCCAAACCCCCCCTGCAGTTTTCTAAATATCCCAAACATCCCAATTTCGAGGCCTGAGCCATATTTTGGTGCCAAATTCTGGCTCTCTGCACGTATTCGCAGTTTGAAATTACGACTTTTTTATACCCAACATATGCCAAGTACTGAAAGCGGCAGTGAGTCACATTTGCACAAACTCCCCTGCAGTTTTCAAAATATCCCAAACATCCCAATTTCGAGGCCTGAGCCATATTTTGGAGCCAAATTCTGGCTCTCTGCACGTATTCGCAGTTTGAAATTACGACTTTATATACCCAACATATGCCCAGTACTGAAAGCGGCGTTTGGTCACATTTGTCACAAACCCCCCTGTAGTTTTCAAAATATCCCAAACATCCCAATTTCGAGGCCTGAGCCATATTTTGGAGCAAAATTCTGGCTCTATGCACGTATTCGCGGTTTGAAATTACGACTTTTTATACCCAACATATGCCAAGTACTGAAAGCGGCGTTTGGTCACATTTGTCCCAAACTCCCCTGCAGTTTTCAAAATATCCCAAACATCCCAATTTCGAGGCCTGAGCCATATTTTGGAGCCAAATTCTGGCTCTCTGCACGTATTCGCAGTTTGAAATTACGAATTTATATACCCAACATATGCCAAGTACTGAAAGCGGCATTTCGTCACATTTGTCCCAAACCTTCCTGCAGTTTTCAAAATATCCCAAACATCCCAATTTCGAGGCCTGAGCCATATTTTGGAGCCAAATTCTGGCTCTCTGCACGTATTCGCAGTTTGAAATTACGACTTTTTATACCCAACATATGCCAAGTACTGAAAGCGGCAGTGAGTCACATTTTGCACAAACTCCCCTGCAGTTTTCAAAATATCCCAAACATCCCAATTTTGAGGCCTGAGCCATATTTTGGAGCCAAATTCTGGCTCTCTGCACGTATTCGCAGTTTGAAATTACGACTTTTTTATACCCAACATATGCCAAGTACTGAAAGCGGCGTTTGGTCACATTTGTCCCAAACCCCCCCTGCAGTTTTCAAAATATCCCAAACATCCCAATTTCGAGGCCTGAGCCATATTTTGGAGCCAAATTCTGGCTCTATGCACGTATTCGCAGTTTGAAATTACGACTTTTTATACCCAACATATGGCAAGTACTGAAAGCGGCAGTGAGTCACATTTTGCACAAACTCCCCTGCAGTTTTCGAAATATCCCAAATATCCCAATTTCGAGGCCTGAGCCATATTTTGGAGCCAAATTCTGGCTCTCTGCACGTATTCGCAGTTTGAAATTACGACTTTTTTATACCCAACATATGCCAAGTACTGAAAGCGGCGTTTGGTCACATTTGTCCCAAACTCCCCTGCAGTTTTCAAAATATCCCAAACATCCCAATTTCGAGGCCTGAGCCATATTTTGGAGCCAAATTCTGGCTCTCTGCACGTATTCGCAGTTTGAAATTACGACTTTTTTATACCCAACATATGCCAAGTACTGAAAGCGGCGTTTGAGTCACATTTGTCCCAAACCCCCCTGCAGTTTTCAAAATATCCCAAACATCCCAATTTCGAGGCCTGAGCCATATTTTGGAGCCAAATTCTGGCTCTCTGCACGTATTCGCAGTTTGAAATTACGACTTTTTATACCCAACATATGCCAAGTACTGAAAGCGGCAGTGAGTCACATTTCGCACAAACTCCCCTGCAGTTTTCGAAATATCCCAAACATCCCAATTTCGAGGCCTGAGCCATATTTTGGAGCCAAATTCTGGCTCTCTGCACGTATTCGCAGTTTGAAATTACGACTTTTTATACCCAACATATGCCAAGTACTGAAAGCGGCGTTTGGTCACATTTGTCCCAAACCTCCCCTGCAGTTTTCAAAATATCCCAAACATCCCAATTTCGAGGCCTGAGCCATATTTTGGAGCCAAATTCTGGCTCTCTGCACGTATTCGCAGTTTGAAATTACGAATTTTTATACCCAACATATGCCAAGTACTGAAAGCGGCGTGAGTCACATTTGTCCCAAACCTCCCCTGCAGTTTTCAAAATATCCCAAACATCCCAATTTCGAGGCCTGAGCCATATTTTGGAGCCAAATTCTGGCTCTCTGCACGTATTCGCAGTTTGAAATTACGACTTTTTATACCCAACATATGCCAAGTACTGAAAGCGGCGTTTGGTCACATTTGTCCCAAACTCCCCTGCAGTTTTCAAAATATCCCAAACATCCCAATTTCGAGGCCTGAGCCATATTTTGGAGCCAAATTCTGGCTCTCTGCACGTATTCGCAGTTTGAAATTACGATTTTTTATACCCAACATATGCCAAGTACTGAAAGCGGCGTTGAGTCACATTTGTCGCACAAACTCCCTGCAGTTTTCAAAATATCCCAAACATCCCAATTTCGAGGCCTGAGCCATATTTTGGAGCCAAATTCTGGCTCTCTGCACGTATTCGCAGTTTGAAATTACGACTTTTTTATACCCAACATATGCCAAGTACTGAAAGCGGCGTTTGGTCACATTTGTCCCAAACCCCCCTGCAGTTTTCAAAATATCCCAAACATCCCAATTTCGAGGCCTGAGCCATATTTTGGAGCCAAATTCTGGCTCTCTGCACGTATTCGCAGTTTGAAATTACGACTTTTTTATACCCAACATATGCCAAGTACTGAAAGCGGCGTTTGGTCACATTTGTCCCAAACTCCCCTGCAGTTTTCAAAATATCCCAAACATCCCAATTTCGAGGCCTGAGCCATATTTTGGAGCCAAATTCTGGCTCT
>NW_025557620.1:0-20127 GCF_020424385.1 Procambarus clarkii
AGTTAAAAGCTCTGTACCTCAGGGTACAGTCTTTGCACCGCTGCTTTTCCTTATTCTCATATCAGATATAGACAAAAATACAAGTCACAGCTTCGTATCATCCTTTGCAGATGACACAAAAATCAGTATGAAAATTACCTCGGCTGAAGACATTGAAAAACTTCAAGCTGATATTAATAAAGTTTTCGACTGGGCATCAGAAAATAACATGATGTTTAACAGTGATAAATTCCAGGTACTCAGGTACGGTAAAAATGAAGACCTTAAACATAATACAGAGTACAAAACACAATCAAATGTACCCATAGTAGGAAAACAGCATGTAAAGGATTTGGGAATAATAATGTCTGACGACCTAACTTTAAGGAGCATAACCAAGCAAATATTGCGACAGCCAGAAAAATGATAGGATGGATTACGAGAACTTTCAAATCCAGGGTTCCATCACAATGGTTGTACTCTTCAAGTCACTTGTGTTGTCCCGTCTTGAGTACTGCTCAGTACTCACTTCCCCCTTCAGAGCAGGAGAGATTGCTGAAATAGAGGGAATACAGAGAACATATACGGCACGCATAGACGCAATAAAGCACCTAAATTATTGGGATCGTCTCAAAGCCCTCCAAATGTACTCACTGGAAACAAGACGAGAGAGATATCAAATAATATACACCTGGAAGATACTGGAGGGCCAAGTACCAAATCTACACAGTAAAATAACAACGTACTGGAGTGAACGATATGGAAGAAAATGCAGAATAGAACCAGTGAAGAGCAGAGGTGCCATAGGCACAATCAGAGAACACTGTATAAACATCAGAGGTCCGCGGTTGTTCAACTTCCTCCCAGCAAGCATAAGAAATATTGCCGGAACAACCGTGGACATCTTCAAGAGGAAACTAGATTTATTCCTTCAAGGAGTGCCGGACCAACCGGGCTGTGGTGGGTATGTGGGCCTGCGGGGCGCTCCAAGCAACAGCCTGGTGGACCAAACTCTCACAAGTCAAGCCTGGCCTCGGGCCGGGCTTGGGGAGTAGAGGAACTCCCAGAACCCCATCAACCAGGTATCAGCCTACTGTTTCATGGTGTCTCCTGCCATTAGCCTACTGTTTCATGGTGTCTCCTGCTGTTAGCCTACTGTTTCATGGTGTCTCCTGCCATTAGCCTACTGTTTCATGGTGCCTCCAGCCGTTTCTCTATTGTTTCATGGTGTCTCCTGATGTTTGCCTACTGTTTCATGGTGTCTCCTGCTGTTAGCCTACTGTTTCATGGTGTCTCCTGCTGTTAGCCTACTGTTTCATGGTGTCTCCTGCTGTTAGCCTACTGTTTCATGGTGTCTCCTGCTGTTAGCCTACTGTTTCATGGTGTCTCCTGCTGTTAGCCTACTGTTTCATGGTGTCTTCCTCCGTTTGTCTACTGTTTCTGTTGTACACAGGTAATATTGAGTTATCAAAAACACTTTCTTGTGGGTGATGGGTCCCACAAACGGAGACGTGGAGCCAACGCTGCCATAAACAGAGACGTAAAGCCAACGCTGCCATAAACGGAGACGCACAGCTAACGCTGCCATAAACGGAGACGCTCAGCCAACGCTGCCATAAACAGAGACGTAGAGCCAACGCTGCCAAAAACGGAGACGTGGAGCCAACGTTGCCATAAACAGAGACGTAGAGCCAACGCTGCCATAAACGGAGACGCTCAGCCAACGCTGCCATAAACGGAGACGTGGAGTCAATGTTGCCATAAACAGAGACGTGGAGCCAACGCTGTCATAAACGGAGACGCTCAGCCAACGCTGCCATCAACGGAGACGTGGAGTCAATGTTGCCATAAACAGAGACGTAGAGCCAACGCTGCCATAAACGGAGACGCACAGCTAACGCTGCCATAAACGGAGACGTGGAGTCAATGTTGCCATAAACAGAGACGTAGAGCCAACGCTGTCATAAACGGAGACGCACAGCTAACGCTGCCATAAACGGAGACGCACAGCTAACGCTGCCATAAACGGAGACGCACAGCTAACGCTGCCATAAACGGAGACGCACAGCTAACGCTGCCATAAACATAGAAGTGGAGCCAACGCTGCCATAAAAGACTTGTGTCTACGTCAAAAATTACACGTCTTACGTACACTTAACTAACATATAACATCTGTTTATTATTCTAAACATACTGTGACGATAATCTCCTTCAAGAGATTGAGCCTGCTCTTCCCTCCAAAAATACGTCACTACAAATATATAAAACTACTATGGAAGAAATGTCCAACAACGACAACAACATCTCCAAGGTTTGCCAGAGAGCAAAATGTATGCAGCCAAGAACACCTGCTTCAACTCAAACCGCCAAACTACCTGTCTTGTTGCCGGCTCCTCGCTGATTGGCCGCCGGCCCAGCTGCTACTGCACTCACCCACCATACTACTTGATGTCTGGGGCCGCCACGACCTCAGTCCTCAGAATATTCAGTACTTTCATACGGTTAACACTTCTTCCTGGTAGACGTAAGCGTTGGCTTATGTGTACTGAGAGAGGTGATAGCTTAAAGCCAATATTCCTGCACCTCTCATTTTATTGTAGATTGCACAGCTTGTTATTGCTCACTTGTCTTAACGTAACTTTTCATTTTGTCATTTAAATTATTCTTATTATTTTGATTGATTGATTTTATTACACGAATTTGTATGTCCATTTTATTCATGTTTTGTTTATTTAACGTAATTAAAATTTCATTGTTAAAATTTACTTGTGTTTTGTGTGTCTTCTCCTTACCTTACCACAGACGAAGTTCCAGATTTTCTATTTTTTTTTTTATTCTATGTGACGAGGCCATACCCCTAGCTTTGAACAGCCGAACACCAACGCATTACCGTCACGTTGACGTGGAGTCAATGTTGCCATAAACAGAGACGTAGAGCCAACGCTGCCATAAACGGAGACGCACAGCTAACGCTGCCATAAACGGAGACGCACAGCTAACGCTGCCATAAACGGAGACCCACAACTAACGCTGCCATAAACGGAGACGCACACCCAACGCTGCCATAAACAGAGACGCACACCCAACGCTGCCATAAACGGAGACCCACAACTAACGCTGCCATAAACGGAGACGCACACCCAACGCTGCCATAAACGGAGACGCACAACAAACGCTGCCATAAACGGAGACGCACAACCAACGCTGCCATAAACGGAGACGCACAACCAACGCTGCCATAAACGGAGACGCACAACCAACGCTGCCATAAATGGAGACGTACAGCCAACGCTGCCATAAAAGCCTTGTCTCTACGCCAAAAATTACACGTCTTACGCACACTTAACTAACATATAACATCTGTTTATTATTCTAAACATACCGATTAAGGAAGCACAGTAACAATGATGATTGCCGCGCTGGGGCTGAGTGCGGCTTAGAAGCACACGGCTTGAGTAAAAGTTGCTCTAAGTGTTCTTCTTATAAAGCTTTGACATTCTGTTTATTAACAAAATTGCGTTTGTTAGTTTAGTCTCTGCAGTTGCTATCACATTAAGGTTTACATCACATTAGGATTCATTTGAAATTCTTAATTATAAGGAAATGCCGTCGGATTAACATTATAGAACTTAGTACTTGACGTGGTGGCCTTCGTGACAATGTTTTTTCACTATCTTCTTGATCATTTTCGACCATGTTGTTGACCATCTTCTTGACTATTTTGGTGAGCATGTTCGTTACCATGCTTAGTCCATGTTCTTGGCCATGATTGTGTCCATGTTCTTGACCATGATCGTGTCCATGTTCTTGACCATGTTCTTCACCATTTTCTTGAACAAGTTTATGACAATGTTCGAGACGGTTGTAATGGGACACGTTAACTGTCAGCTGTTGTGTAATAACACCCAACATCACCGTTCAGTGTCAGCTGTAGTGTAATAACACCCAACATCAACGTTCAGTGTCAGCTGTAGTGTAATAACACCCAACATCAACGTTCAGTTTCAGCTGTAGTGTAATAACACCCAACATCAACGTTCAGTGTCAGCTGTAGTGTAATAACACCCAACATCAACGTTCAGTGTCAGCTGTAGTGTAATAACACCCAACATCAACGTTCAGTGTCAGCTGTAGTGTAATAACACCCAACATCAACGTTCAGTGTCAGCTGTAGTGTAATAACAGTGTCAGCCACATCAACGTGTTGTCAGCTGTAGTGTTTATGAGGGAATGGAATTACCTCAAGACTAGGCTTGAGTGTATGGTGCACTCCAGTGTGCTAGAGAAATTCACTCTACAAGCCCTTGTGGGGAGTCTGAACAAAGCCCAAGCTTAGGGCTATTTATTAAGGCTATGATGGAGTTTGTAACTGCTCTATGAGAGGAAATACAGCATTTAAAACATTTTACTTAGAAAATGTGTACAGGGATTTGAGAGGGGGGGGGGGGGGAGAAGGGTACTCGCCGCCTCCTCCACACTAGGGGATGTCGTCATCCCAGGCCTCCCCGCCCTGTAACGACGTGAGCCAAGGGCGTCCCTGATTGGGCGAGGCACCTCAGCATCTTGTAGGCACTTCGGCGCGAACTCCTGTGATTGGAAGCGGCATCTCGAAGGCCTGCTGGCTTCGCTCTGTTTGGACAAGACAAGGTAGGGGAGACGAACGTCTTGGTGTTCCTTAGCCCGTCAAAATTCAGTCTAGGATCGGCGTTGTCTGAGCCCCGGTGGGGGGTGACCTGTCTGCCACCTCCACCACCGATATCGCCGTGTTATCATCCATTTCCTTATCCCTACGGTGACCCCGCTATCGTGGATCATGCCTGGATCCAATTTGCGTAATCGTGGGAGAGTTATTAAGAAATTGATGAGAACTCTCAGTCAACACGTGTTCAGCCGAGGCGGGGGAGACAGCCTCGTTGTGATCAGAAGTTATTGCTAACATCTGTGGTCATCTGTTGTATTGACCAAGATAACTGTTAAGAGGTGGAATCGGGTAAGGCTTCCAAGTGTTTGGAGGAAGTCCTAGAGTGTAATTTTAGTCAAATTATGAGTTCGTGTTGGGACATTGAATTGTACGTCACCGGCGTCGCCATTGCGTACACACCAGTACGCCCTGTGTACGAGTACCACATGCTCGTAGCGTGTGTACTCACCTAATTGTGCTTGCGGGGGTTGAGCTCTGGCTCTTTGGTCCCGCATCTCAACCGTCAATCAACAGGTTCCTGAGCCTATTGGGTTCTATCATTTCTACACTTGAAACTGTGTATGGAGTCAGCCTCCACCACATCACTTCCATTCCATTTGTCAACCACTCTGACACTAAAAAAGTTTTTTCTAATATGTCTGTGGCTCATTGTGTGTGTGTGTATGCGCGCGTTCACGCACACGTTCATTAATTTTACAAGCCTGCTCCGCGCCGCTCTTCAGCTTCAGTTCTTCAGCCAGTAGAGTGTGACAGTGGACGAGTGTAAATGAGGAGGCCAGTAACGTGAGTTCTCAAATTAATGTATTGGTGCAGTTGTCTCAGTGCTGATGTTAAATCAGATACCAGCTGTGGTTGTCCCAAACACCTTGCTAGGTGAGGGAAGCCAGTTGGAGAGGCACACCTGTATTGACGTAAATTAGCAGTTGTGGGAGGGCACAGGCTGTCTGTAAAGGACGTGAGTGTGTATGTTATACACAGTAACACAAGTAGATGTATATGTAAAACAGATTGTGAGTTAACTGGCTCGGTTATGTAAACCAGTCAGTGTGGAGATTTTCCATATATATGTTATTTTGATCTGACGTTCAATGTATATCGTTCAGAGTCAAGATTATGTCATGTTGTCATGTATGTATATCATTTCAGAGGAAAGCAGGTGAAGATCAAGGTAATATAGGGTTGGTCAAGTGACACCCTGAGGTATGACACCCTGGGGGAGTCAGTAATCACAATTACTGACTCCCCCCACACGAGACATGGCACAGTAATCACAGGCGCCAGGGTGTCAACTGACCACCCATGACCTTGATCTGACAAATTATTGAACCTGTAATGATACATTCATGGAAATGGTACACCTAGTATGATAATTAAAAATCATGTGTTGTGTAAAATAATGTGTAATGTGTTGTGATGTCATTAGCATATGGGGTATGTAAATTACATCTATGTTGTGTGTGTGTTTGGGCAGTGTTCAAAGTATATGTATATGTTTATATTTCTGCCCTGTGAGCTGTGAGTGCCCGATGGAAATTTTAATCGCGAAATTAGGTTTTTAGAGTTAAATAAGGGGTCTTTAACTAATAAGGGGATTCACAGTGTTTAATGAGGGAGCAAGCAATTGATTACTCTGGCTACCTAGGGTCAATTAGTGCCAGCTGTCGGTGGAGTGACGATATTTTGAGTTAACGTATGTTCATTGCTGAAGTAATTATCTGTCCCTGGGACTGTTAATTACTTACTCAAGCTAAATAGGTTAATTAGCATTCAAGTGATTCCACACAGTAATTCTTTGCAGGGTGTTGCAGAAGTATGGGGCAGTGATGCAGGAGTATTCATTTGTATCGTTGCCAAACCGTGTGTCTCATTACTGTGGGTGTTCACAGTTATTAACGTGTTGCAGTGGGTTGCAAGCGTATGGGGCCGTGAGTAGTAGGGTGTAAGCGCCACAGAGGATTTTTTTTTTGGGGGGGGGGGAAATCCCGTGTAGAGCTTGGGGGTTTTCAGGTAAATTTGCAAAATCCCGTGTAGCGCTTGGGGGGTTTCAGGTGAATTTGGGGAGTCACAGATTTTGAATTAAGGATTTCTTATGAGTGATTAATTTCCGAGATTTTAGAAGTTTGGTAAGCATTCTTATGATGAAAATAAGTAGGAAAATCTTAATGAAAAGTTTTAGAAAAAATCGTGTTTGTGTCACAGCATTTCCAGGTGAACTCTACGGACATATTTTGCCGGTTTTCAACTTCTGAAAAAATCACCTTTGCGGGCCAGGGTTTTCAGGTAAATTTAGAAATATCGTGTGTGGCGTGTCGGGGTTTTCAGGCAAATTTGGGGAGTCACAGATTTGGAAGTAAGGAGTTCTTATGAGAAAAATAATTTCCGAGACTTAGAAGTATAAATAAGATCATGTCAGTTACTGAGCTCCAGCTCTTGTCCCCCACCCTACTCCACCCTCAAGTCTTTGTAAATATCCTATCAATTCCCCTGAAATTTTTACCTTCTGTATTTCAGACATAGTAAATATGATCAAAACAGTTATCGAGCTCCAGCTCTCGTCCCCACCTTAGTTCTCTTTCGTATCTTTGTAAATAACCCATCAATTTCCCCGAAATTTTTACCCTCTGTATTTCAGACACCGTAAACAAGATCAAGTCAGTTACTGAGCTCCAGCTCTCATCCCCCGCCTTACTTCCCTCTCGTGTCTTCGGCATTATCCTATCAATTCCCTGAAAATTTTACCCTCTGTATTTTCAGATGTAGTTTAGTAATCCAAACAATTATCAAACTCTAGCTCTTGTCCCCAGCTTAGTTCATTTGTACAAGATCGTAAGTAACAGACCAATTTTCCGCCGAAATTTAAAGCAGACATACTTCAAACACAGTAAATAAGATCAAGTCAGTTACCGAGCTCCAGCTCTTGTCCCCCTGTATTTACATATTTTCTCTATATTCAGCTGTGTTCTTCACATTTTTTCCATGTTTTCTGTGTTCATTCCATGTTCTACAAATGTTCACAGCATGCTCAGTTCAAATTTTTTCTACCGCTTTCCCCGTATGTTCACTATGTTCTTTGTCATGTTTTCATGTGCATCATATGTTCTCTGTATAACTTTTATACTCAATATTCATGTTCTCTATATTCAGCTGTGTTCTTCACATTTTTTCCATGTTTTCTGTGTTCATTCCATGTTCTATAAATGTTCACAGCATGCTAAGTTCAAATTTTTTCTGCCATTTTCCCCGTATGTTTACTATGTTCTTTGTCATGTTTTCATGTGCATCATATGTTCTCTGTATAACTTTTATACTCAATATTCATGTTCTCAATGTTCTTAGCTTATTCTTCACATTTTTTCCATGTTTTCTGCATTCATTCCATGTTCTATAAATGTTCACAGCATGCTCAGTTCAAATTTTTTCTACCGCTCTCCCCATATATTCACTATGTTCTTTGTCATGTTTTCATGTACATCATATGTTCTCTGTATAACTTTTATACTTAATATTCATGTTCTCAATGTTCTTAGCTTGTTATTCACATGTTCAGTGTTCATTCTTTGTATTCCCTATGTTCCTTATCATGTCTTCATATTCTCTATAAGTTCATATTCCCTGCATGTTCACTCTATTCATCAACTTTTTCTTACATGTTTTCTGTGTTCACCGTATGTTCACTGTGTTCATTCCCATACTTAACCTCAATTTTTTATGTTCTTTGTTTCTTTAAACCAATTTGTTTCTTCCATTCACTAACTAGTTCTTTGTCAAATAATATTATACTGCAATACAGTTTCCTCAACAATTTTAGTCACCCAGTTTTTATTTGCAAAAACTATGTCAAAGTAATTCTCGTAGTCAACTTAATAGTTCTACCAACCCTGTTCTTAAACAAATCTACGCTTTATTCAGTTCCAAATTTACAAAAGACAAACCTTTCTTGTAACTTCTTAACTAAAAATCATTCGCCAATCAACTAAAACATAGTCACTTTCCTCATTTCTCAACTAAACTTATTATCCATTCAACCAAAAAATAGTCAGGATTAATCTCATTCAACACCGTTCTTAACTAAAAGAACCTTTCTCTTAGCTAAAAATAGTCAGGATTAATCTCATTCAACAGCGTTCTTAACTAAAACAACCTTTATCTTAGCTAAAAATAGTAAGGATTAATCTCATTCAACACCGTTCTTAACTAAAACAACCTTTCTCTTAGCTAAAAATTGTCAAAAGTAATCTTTCCAATACTGTTCATAACTAACTTTATCCATCGTCAAGTAATTGAAAATAGTCTCGTTCATCATTTCGTAACAGCCATTATGTTTTCGTCAAGTAAGAAAATATAGTCAAAGATATCTATCATCGTCGTTCTTAACTGACATTTATACTTTGTGGAGCACTAAAAATAGTCAAATGTAACTTTTTCAACACTTTCGTAACTAAAATTATATGTCGCTAAGTAAGAAAAATAGTAAAATGTAACTTTTTCAGCACTTTCGTAAAAATTAAATGTCGTTAAGTAAGAAAAATAGTCAAAGGTGCTCTCCGTAACACCAAAGTTACTCTTCGAGATAACAAAAGACACTCTCAAACACTCAAAATTTACTCAAAGACATCAAAGTTGCACTCAAAGACATCCTTTGAGACATCAAAGTTATTCTCAGAGGCATAAAAGCTATTCTCGGAGCTATCAAAATTAATCTCTAAAACAACAAAAAGTTAATCTCGGTCATCAAAGTTGATCTGCAAGATATCTTCGAGACATCAAAGTTACTCTTCATTACATCAAAGACGCATTCAAATACTACTCATGTTCTCAAAAGACATTCTCAAAGACATCAAAGTTATTCAAAGATCTAACAAAAGTTATTCTCAGAGTCACCTTCGTTCTTCAGAGAAACTTTCCAAAACATCTTTGTTCATCAAAGTTATTCTCGGTGTCATCAAAAGGTATTCTCTAACTCACTTTTGATCATTAAAGTTAATTTCTATGTTATAAAAGTTTGTCTCAGAGACGTCTAAAGTTAATATTAGAGTTATCAAATGTAATCTCTAACTCACTTTTGTTCATCAAAGTTTATCTCAGAGTTAACAAAGGTACTCTCTAACTCACTCTCGTTCATCAAAGTTGTTTCAAAGACATCAAAGTTAATCTCAAAGTTATCCAAAGATATTCTAATGTCCACAAAAGTTATTCCAAGAGACGTCAAAGTTAATCTCAGACATCTTCGTTCATAAAAGTTATTCTCAGAGACATCTAAAGTTATTCTCTAAGACATCAATGTTATTCTAAGAGCTATCAAAAGTTATTCTCAGTCATGATATGTTATTCTCTAAGTAACCTTCCATTCATCAAAGACATTCTCTAAGTCCTCAAAGTTATTCTCTAAGACAGCAAAGGTATTCTCTAAGACAACAAAGTCTTTCTCAGAGCTATCAAACTTGTTCTCAAAGTCATCAAAGTTATTCCAAGAGACGTCAAAGTTAATCCAAGACATCATCTTTCATCAAAGATATTCTCTCTAAGCCATCAATGTTCTTCTCTAAGACATAAAAGTTATTCTCTATGTCATCAAAAAGTTATTCTCTGAGCTAACAAAATACTACTCATGTTCTCAAAGACATTCTCAAAGTCATCAAAGTTATTCTAAGAGCTATCAAACTTGTTTCTCAAAGTCATCAAATTTATTCACAGAGTCATCAAAGTTATTCTGTAACTCACTTTTGTTCATTAAAGTTAATTTCTATGTTATAAAAGTTATTCTCATAGACATCTAAAGTTAATCTTGCTCATCAAAGTTGTTCTCTAAGACATAAAAGTTATTCTCAGAGACATCTAAAGTTAATCTTGCTCATCAAAAGTTGTTCTCTAAGACACCTTCGTTCATCAAAGAAACTCTCCTTCTTCCATCATGTTATTCTTTAAGACATCTTCAGTCATAAAATTTCTCTCCAAAATGTAACTAGTTCAGCTTTTCATACCAAACCTGCACTTCTGTTAAAACATATTTTCTTAGTTGCTTTACCTAAAACTGTTCTCTGAACTACACTGTTCAAACCTACGTAACCTATCCTCTCCACCCAATGTTACTTAGTTAACGTAACGTTCCTAAACCTAACTTTACCTATCCTAACTTAACTTACCTTACCTTTACCTATCTTACCTAACTTAACCTGCATAACCTAACTTTGCCTATCTAACATAACTTACCTTACCTTACCTATCTTACCTAACTTTACCTATCTTACCTAACTTAACCTGCATAACCTAACTTTGCCTATCCTAACATAACTTACCTTACCTTACCTATCTTACCTAACTTTACCTATCTTACCTAACTTAACCTGCATAACCTAACCTTACCTATCCTAACATAACTTATCTTACCTTACCTATCTTACCTAACTTTTACTTATCCTAACATAACTTACCTTACCTTACCTATCATACCTAACTTACCTAACCTTACCTAACTTATCTTGCTTAACCTAACTTACCTACATTTACCTAACTTATCCTGCTAAACCTAACTTTACCTATCCTAACATGACTTACCTTACATTACCTATCTTACTTAACTTATCCTTCATAACCTAACTTTACCTATCCTAACTTATCCTGCTTAACCTAACTTACCTTACATTACCTAACTTAACCTAACTTATCATGCTTAACCTAACTTACGTAACTTAACTTACCTTACCTTACCTAACTTAACCTAACTTACCTACATTGCCTAACTTAACCTGCTTAACTTAACTTACTTTACCCTACCTATCTTACCTGACTTAACCTAACTTATCCTGCTTAACCTAAATTACCTACATTACTTAACTTAACCTGCTAAACCTAACTCTACCTATCCTAACATGACTTACCTTACATTACCTATCTTACATAACTTAACCTGCATAACCTAACTTTACCTATCCTACCTTACCTTACCTATCTTACCTAACTTACCTAACCTAACCTAACTTATCCTGCTTAACCTAACTTTACCTATCCTAACTTGCCTTACCTTACCTATTTTACCTAACTTAATCTTACATTCCCAAACTGATGTATCCTAACTTATCTAGTCCAACCAGACATGATCTAACTTACATAATTATTCCTGCTTGTCTTTTTGTGTTTCGTCAATCATTGTCTCATATTCATTTACTCATTTCAAGGGTTAATTTCTCAAATGGACATTTTTGCATTTCAAGTGTTATTTGTTTAAGATTAGGTGTTTAACCATTTCAAAGGATTTTTGTTATATATGGGAATTTACTCGTTTCAAGGGCAAATTTCTCAAATGGTCATTTTTGCAGATCAAGGGTTATTTGTTAAAGTTCCTCAAGTTGCTCATAAGTTGTATTTATTATGTTTGTTATCATTTATTCTTATTCCCCAACCCCTTAACCTAACCTCTTGTAATCTTAGTGTATTTAGTAGGTTCTATCATTTATTCTTATTCCCCAACCCCTTAACCTAACTTCTTGTAATCTTAGTGTATTTAGTAGGTTCTATCATATGTTCTTATTCCCCAACCCTTTAACCTAACCTTTCAGATGTAGTTTATTGTGTTTTTGACGTATTTGTTGAATATATTATCCTTTTCCTAACCTTTCAGATGTAGTTTCGCTTCTCCTTTTTGTATATTTTTTACCCAAACCCACCATCCCACTTAACCTTCTTTCCTTCTTTTACTTTGTTTTCACACATAAGTTCATTCTTTATCTTAGTAATAATAAAATTACAATAGTAAAGAATCAGATCTACTAAGACTTGAAATTGAGAAAAACAAGAGAGCAAGTGAGAGAGAGGTGGAGGAAGAGCATGGGAATACTAAGACTTGAATTTGAGAAAAAGAAAAACTAAGTGAATGAGAGTAAGGGTGTGAGAATGGGTGCATTAAGACTTGAAATTGAGAAAAACAAGAGAGCAAGTGAGAGAGGGGGGGAGGAAGAGCATGGGAGTACTAAGACTTGAATTTGAGAAAAAGAAAAACTAAGTGAATGAGAGTGAGGGTGTGAGAATGGGAGCATTAAGACTTGAATTTGAGAAAGAAGAGAGCATTTGAGCAAATGAGTGAGAGGGGGAGGAAGAGAGAGATAGAAAAGGAGGGTTAGAAGGAGTAGGAGTAAAACAAAGTAAAAGAAGGAAAGAAGGTTAAGTGGGATGGTGGATTTGGGTAAAAAATATACAAAAAGGAGAAGCAAAACTACATCTGAAAGGTTAGGAAAAGGATAATATATTCAACAAATACGTCAAAAAACACAATAAACTACATCTGAAAGGTTAGGTTAAAGGGTTGGGGAATAAGAACATATGATAGAACCTACTAAATACACTAAGATTACAAGAAGTTAGGTTAAGGGGTTGGGGAATAAAAATAAATGATAGAACCTACTAAATACACTAAGATTACAAGAGGTTAGGTTAAGGGGTTGGGGAATAAGAATAAATGATAACAAACATAATAAATACAACTTATGAGCAACTTGAGGAACTTTAACAAATAACCCTTGATCTGCAAAAATGACCATTTGAGAAATTTGCCCTTGAAACGAGTAAATTCCCATATATAACAAAAATCCTTTGAAATGGTTAAACACCTAATCTTAAACAAATAACACTTGAAATGCAAAATGTCCATTTGAGAAATTAACCCTTGAAATGAGTAAATGAATATGAGACAATGATTGACGAAACACAAAAAGACAAGCAGGAATAATTATGTAAGTTAGATCATGTCTGGTTGGACTAGATAAGTTAGGATACATCAGTTTGGGAATGTAAGATTAAGTTAGGTAAAATAGGTAAGGTAAGGCAAGTTAGGATAGGTAAAGTTAGGTTAAGCAGGATAAGTTAAGTTAGGTTAGGTAAGTTAGGTAAGATAGGTAAGGAAAGGTAGGATAGAAAAAATTAGGTTATGCAGGTTAAGTTATGTAAGATAGGTAATGTAAGGTAAGTCATGTTAGGATAGGTAGAGTTAGGTTTAGCAGGTTAAGTTAAGTAATGTAGGTAATTTAGGTTAAGCAGGATAAGTTAGGTTAAGTCAGGTAAGTTAGGTAAGATAGGTAGGGTAAGGTAAGTTAAGTTAAGTTAGGCAATGTAGGTAAGTTAGGTTAAGTTAGGTAAGGTAAGGTAAGGTAAGTTAAGTTAGGTAAGTTAGGTTAAGCATGATAAGTTAGGATAGGTAAAGTTAGGTTATGAAGGATAAGTTAAGTAAGATAGGTAATGTAAGGTAAGTCATGTTAGGATAGGTAAAGTTAGGTTTAGCTGGATAAGTTAGGTAAATGTAGGTAAGTTAGGTTAAGCAAGATAAGTTAGGTAAGTTAGGTATGATAGGTAAGGTAAGGTAAATTATGTTAGGATAAGTAAAAGTTAGGTAAGATAGGTAAGGTAAGGTAAGTTATGTTAGGATAGGTAAGGTTAGGTTATGCAGGTTAAGTTAGGTAAGATAGGTAAAGTTAGGTATGATAGGTAAGGTAAGGTAAGTTATGTTAGGAAAGGTAAAGTTAGGTTATGCAGGTTAAGTTAGGTAAGATAGGTAAAGTTAGGTAAGATAGGTAAGGTAAGGTAAGTTATGTTAGGATAGGCAAAGTTAGGTTATGCAGGTTAAGTTAGGTAAGATAGGTAAAGTTAGGTTAGATAGGTAAGGTAAGGTAAGTTATGTTAGGATAGGCAAAGTTAGGTTATGCAGGTTAAGTTAGGTAAGATAGGTAAAGGTAAGGTAAGTTAAGTTAGGATAGGTAAAGTTAGGTTTAGGAACGTTACGTTAACTAAGTAACATTGGGTGGAGAGGATAGGTTACATAGGTTTGAACAGTGTAGTTCAGAGAACAGTTTTAGGGTAAAGCAACTAAGAAAATATGTTTTAACAGAAGTGCAGGTTTGGTATGAAAAGCTGAACTAGTTACATTTTGGAGAGAAATTTATGACTGAAGATGTCTTAAAGAATAACATGATGGAAGAAGGAGAGTTTCTTTGATGAACGAAGGTGTCTTAGAGAACAACTTTTGATGAGCAAGATTAACTTTAGATGTCTCTGAGAATAACTTTTATGTCTTAGAGAACAACTTTGATGAGCAAGATTATCTTTAGATGTCTCTGAGAATAACTTTTATAACATAGAAATTAACTTTAATGAACAAAAGTGAGTTACAGAATAACTTTGATGACTCTGTGAATAACTTTGATGACTTTGAGAAACAAGTTTGATAGCTCTTAGAATAACTTTGATGACTTTGAGAATGTCTTTGAGAACATGAGTAGTATTTTGTTAGCTCAGAGAATAACTTTTTGATGACATAGAGAATAACTTTTATGTCTTAGAGAAGAACATTGATGGCTTAGAGAGAATATCTTTGATGAAGATGATGTCTTGGATTAACTTTGACGTCTCTTGGAATATCTTTGATGACTTTGAGAACAAGTTTGATAGCTCTGAGAAAGACTTTGTTGTCTTAGAGAATACCTTTGCTGTCTTAGAGAATAACTTTGAGGACTTAGAGAATGTCTTTGATGAATGGAAGGTTACTTAGAGAATAACATATCATGACTGAGAATAACTTTTGATAGCTCTTAGAATAACATTGATGTCTTAGAGAATAACTTTAGATGTCTCTGAGAATAACTTTTATGAACGAAGATGTCTGAGATTAACTTTGACGTCTCTTGGAATAACTTTTGTGGACATGAGAATATCTTTGGATAACTCTGAGATTAACTTTGATGTCTTTGAAACAACTTTGATGAACAAGAGTGAGTTAGAGAGTACCTTTGTTAACTCTGAGATCAACTTTGATGAACAAAAGTGAGTTAGAGATTACATTTGATAACTCTAAGATTAACTTTAGACGTCTCTGAGACAAACTTTTATAACATAGAAATTAACTTTAATGACCAAAAGTGAGTTAGAGAATACCTTTTGATGACTCCGAGAATAACTTTGATGAACAAAGATGTTTTGGAAAGTTTCTCTGAAGAACGAAGGTGACTCTAAGAATAACTTTTGTTAGCTCTTTGAATAACTTTGATGTCTTTGAGAATGTCTTTTGAGAACGTGAGTAGTATTTGAATGCGTCTTTGATGTAATGAAGAGTAACTTTGATGTCTCGAAGATATCTTGCAGATCAATTTTGATGACCGAGATTAACTTTTTGTTGTTTTAGAGATTAATTTTGATAGCTCCGAGAATAGCTTTTATGCCTCTGAGAATGACTTTGATGTCTCAAAGGATGTCTTTGAGTGCAACTTTGATGTCTTTGAGTAAATTTTGAGTGTTTGAGAGTGTCTTTTGTTATCTCGAAGAGTAACTTTGGTGTTACGGAGAGCACCTTTGACTATTTTTCTTACTTAACGACATATAATTTTTACGAAAGTGCTGAAAAAGTTGTATTTGACTATTTTTCTTACTTAGCGACATATAATTTTAGTTACGAAAGTGTTGAAAAAGTTACATTTGACTATTTTTAGTGCTCCACAAAGTATAAATGTCAGTTAAGAACGACGATGATAGATATCTTTGACTATATTTTCTTACTTGACGAAAACATAATGGCTGTTACGAAATGATGAACGAGACTATTTTCAATTACTTGACGATGGATAAAGTTAGTTATGAACAGTATTGGAAAGATTACTTTGACAATTTTTAGCTAAGAGAAAGGTTGTTTTAGTTAAGAACGGTGTTGAATGAGATTAATCCTGACTATTTTTAGCTAAGATAAAGGTTGTTTTAGTTAAGAACGGTGTTGAATGAGATTAATCCTGACTATTTTTAGCTAAGAGAAAGGTTCTTTTAGTTAAGAACGGTGTTGAATGAGATTAATCCTGACTATTTTTTGGTTGAATGGATATAAGTTTAGTTGAGAAATGAGGAAAGTGACTATGTTTTAGTTGATTGGCGAATGATTTTTAGTTAAGAAGTTACAAGAAAGGTTTGTCTTTTGTAAATTTGGAACTGAATAAAGTGTAGATTTGTTAAGAACAGGGTTGGTAGAACTATTAAGTTGACTACGAGAATTACTTTGACATAGTTTTTGCAAATAAAAACTGGGTGACTAAAATTGTTGAGGAAACTGTATTGCAGTATAATATTATTTGACAAAGAACTAGTTAGTGAATGGAAGAAACAAATTGGTTTAAAGAAACAAAGAACATAAAAAATTGAGGTTAAGTATGGGAATGAACACAGTGAACATACGGTGAACACAGAAAACATGTAAGAAAAAGTTGATGAATAGAGTGAACATGCAGGGAATATGAACTTATAGAGAATATGAAGACATGATAAGGAACATAGGGAATACAAAGAATGAACACTGAACATGTGAAGAACAAGCTAAGAACATTGAGAACATGAATATTGAGTATAAAAGTTATACAGAGAACATATGATGTACATGAAAACATGACAAAGAACATAGTGAATATACGGGGAAAGCGGTAGAAAAAATTTGAACTGAGCATGCTGTGAACATTTATAGAACATGGAATGAATGCAGAAAACATGGAAAAAATGTGAAGAATAAGCTAAGAACATTGAGAACATGAATATTGAGTATAAAAGTTATACAGAGAACATATGATGCACATGAAAACATGACAAAGAACATAGTGAACATACGGGGAAAGCGGTAGAAAAAATTTGAACTGAGCATGCTGTGAACATTTGTAGAACATGGAATGAACACAGAAAACATGGAAAAAATGTGAAGAACACAGCTGAATATAGAGAAAATATGTAAATACAGGGGGACAAGAGCTGGAGCTCGGTAACTGACTTGATCTTATTTACTGTGTTTGAAGTATGTCTGCTTTAAATTTCGGGGGAAAATTGGTCTGTTACTAACGATCTTGTACAAATGAACTAAGCTGGGGACAAGAGCTAGAGTTTGATAATTGTTTGGATATACTAAACTACATCTGAAAATACAGAGGGTAGAATTTTCAGGGAATTTGATAGGATAATGCCGAAGACACGAGAGGGAAGTAAGGCGGGGGATGAGAGCTGGAGCTCAGTAACTGACTTGATCTTGTTTACGGTGTCTGAAATACAGAGGGTAAAAATTTCGGGGAAATTGATGGGTTATTTACAAAGATACGAAAGAGAACTAAGGTGGGGACGAGAGCTGGAGCTCGATAACTGTTTTGATCATATTTACTATGTCTGAAATACAGAAGGTAAAAATTTCAGGGGAATTGATAGGATATTTACAAAGACTTGAGGGTGGAGTAGGGTGGGGGACAAGAGCTGGAGCTCAGTAACTGACATGATCTTATTTATACTTCTAAGTCTCGGAAATTATTTTTCTCATAAGAACTCCTTACTTCCAAATCTGTGACTCCCCAAATTTGCCTGAAAACCCCGACACGCCACACACGATATTTCTAAATTAACCTGAAAACCCTGGCCCGCACAGGTGATTTTTTCAGAAGTTGAAAACCGGCAAAATATGTCCGTAGAGTTCACCTGGAAATGCTGTGACACAAACACGATTTTTTCTAAAACATTTCATTAAGATTTTCCTACTTATTTTCATCATAAGAATGCTTACCAAACTTCTAAAATCTCGGAAATTACTCACTCATAAGAAATCCTTAATTCAAAATCTGTGACTCCCCAAATTCACCTGAAACCCCCCAAGCGCTACACAGGATTTTGCAAATTTACCTGAAAACCCCCAAGCGCTACACGGGATTTTTTCCCCCCCCCAAAAAAATACTCTGAGGCGCTTACACCCTACTACTGCCGTGACATTTATTTTGTTATGTCACCGAGAGTGTGACCTATGTAACCTGAGGTTACTTTGTGTTTTCTTTAATTGTGTTGACGATTGAAGAATTCAGTGAGTTAATTAGTGGGTTAATTAATTCATAAGCGGTTTGCACATTACTTAATGAGGGAGATGCTAAGGTAGACAGTGTTGAGCTTATTGAGATGCGTTACAGGTGCAATTAATTGTCCGTGTGACAACAAATTGCTCACTCTAGTTAATTGTGTAATTAGCATTTTTATCGTGAATTCACATAGTGGTGAGGGACTGTCATAGTTGACTGTATTTGTGTTAACGTAATTTGCTCTTGACTAATTACCTGTCTGTGGGACGGATAATTAGGGGCTCAAGTTAATTAGTGGAGTGATTAATATTAGAATGATTGACTGTTGTAGGGCGAAGTCATTGGGCTAGCATAACCTGTTGGATTAATCCTATCTGTCTGTGAGGGGGCAGATGATTTAACACCAACGTTAATTAGGGTAATTAACACCTCGTCCGTGAATTCTCAGTGTTTGATGGGACCTGCTTAGGCAGTGTGGAGTGAGACGTATTTGTGTATAACTAGTTATTGGTCCAGGTGACAATTAATTAATTGCTCTGGGTTAATTAAGGTAATTATCACTCATTAAAGTAAAACTTGACATAGACTGTAGAGAAGCTACCAACAGAGTTGTAAGCTTAGTTAACGCAGCTCGATAGGGATTTAATTAGTTGTCAATATGACAGTAATTAGGAATTACCCACTGAATGCTGATGGTGTTAAGTGTGATGTAATTTAAGATATAAAGAGTTACTGTTTAACAGTTTGACTTGTCTGTGCTGGACAAGTGTTTGTGATTAAAGTAGAGTACTATTGTTGTTTTGTTGTGTGAGGGAGACATGTGTTTGTGATTAATGTAGAGTACTATTGTTGTTTTGTTGTGTGAGGGAGACATGTGTTTGTGATTAATGTAGAGTACTATTGTTGTTTTGTTGTGTGAGGGAGACATGTGTTTGTGATTAATGTAGAGTATATTGTTGTTTTGTTGTGTGAGGGAGACATGTGTTTGTGATTAATGTAGAGTACTATTGTTGTTTTGTTGTGTGAGGGAGACAAGTGTTTGTGATTAATGTAGAGTACTATGTTGTTTTGTTGTGTGAGGGAGACATGGTTTGTGATTAATGTAGAGTACTATTGTTGTTTTGTTGTGTGAGGGAGACATGTGTTTGTGATTAATGTAGAGTACTTTGTTGCTGACTGCTGATGAGAGTCAATTAACGTAATTAATCACATAATCAATTTAGTAATTGATTAAGGCAATTTGATTGATTAATCCCCAAGTTAAAATAACTTGGGGATTACCAGAGAAGTGTCCCAGGGTCCCATATTTCCTAGCCTTGTTTACATTTGCAACTCATTGCAGGGAGTTGCAAAAGAGTGTGACTTGACCGAAAAGGAGGAAAGGAGACTTGTCTATAACCTGCCTTGATATTGATTGAATAGTTACTGTATTGCAGAGTACTGCAGGGGTTTCCTTATTGCAATCTCTTGTCATCAGTGGGCACACCATGTACAATTAGTTCATTTAGTCAGCCCAAAGTGACAACAAGATGGAGACTGTTGTTATTTCTCGATAGGCTATTGATTGCTGTCCTACAATGTGCCACTAGATGAACAGTAACGTAACGTAAC
>NW_025557621.1:0-29454 GCF_020424385.1 Procambarus clarkii
GTGTTAGTCTCCGTGTGAATGACAGGTGTACCTGTAGGAGAGTGAGTCCCCCTCCATGTTCTCTTGACCCCCTCCCACTATCCACGCCCCATCCCACTATCCACGCCCCTCTCACACTATCCACGCCCCTCTCCACTATCCACGCCCCCCTCCCACTATCCACGCCCCTCTCCCACTATCCACGCCCCCCTCCCACTATCCACGCCCCCCTCCCACTATCCACGCCCCCCTCCCACTATCCACGCCCCCCTCCCATTCATCCCATTCCCACCCCTCCCCCCCCCCTTGCTTTGCACTCACCTCTCACATTTTTTACCCATTTCCAGACTTCCTTTTGCTTTCATAGCTCTCACTCTCCCTTCCTGGCTCCTATACCCTCCTGTTCACTGGTCTCCAGTCTCCTCTCTCCTTGTTTTTCACTTTTCTCTACAGTTCCTCCCTCTCTCTCTACATTTACTCCCTCTCTCTACATTTCCTCCCTCTCTCTACATTTCCTCCCTCTCTCTACATTTCCTCCCTCTCTCTACATCCCCCTCCCTCCCTTCACATTACCGCTCAGAGAGTAAGCTGGGACCCCCCACAAGGAGGAGTCCTCAGCCCCCCTGTAGCCCACCGTCCTGCTGCATAAACTCACTAAAGATCTTCCAACTAACAATACTGAAGACTGAGCCAGGTGTTCCACTGATGGCGTGTGTTGACCTGAGAGCCGCGAGTGTCAGTGGTGCTCGGTGCTTGAGCCACCACAGCTGAGCACTGTGCTCTCCTTATCTCTGTACAGTTGTTTGCTTAAGATTCGCTACCTGGAACAAAAAGTTCCAAGTAGCACGGGCTATGGTGAGCCCGTAGGACAACTGGTGCTCTCGTCCCATGCGCTCTTGCCCCCACCCAATTGTCGTTATAGATGGGCGGCCACTTGACAACCACCAGGCTTACAGTCACCTTGGTGGCCACATTAACCACCCGGGGGGAATTTTTCTGGAAGAAGTTTGAATTCCCCGTCAGTCCCTTGTTGGTGTCAGTCATGGAATTAGTGCGAGAGTTGTCAGACTGTTAGTCTTAGCATTTATCCGCTCTGTGAGTGATTGTAATGTTCTACGTCACTAATGCTCTACGTCACTAATGCTCTACGTCACTAATGCTCTACGTCTCTAATGCTCTACGTCTCTAATGCTCTACGTCACTAATGTTCTACGTCACTAATGCTCTACGTCACTAATGCTCTGCGTCACTAATGTTCTACGTCACTAATGCTCTACGTCACTAATGCTCTACGTCACTAATGTTCTACGTCACTAATGCTCTACGTCACTAATGTTCTACGTCACTAATGCTCTACGTCACTAATGTTCTACGTCACTAATGCTCTACGTCACTAATGTTCTACGTCACTAATGCTCTACGTCACTAGTGCTCTACGTCACTAATGCTCTACGTCACTAAAGTTCTACGTCACTAATGTTCTACGTCACTAATGCTCTACGTCCCTAATGCTCTACGTCTCTAATGGTCTACGTCACTAATGCTCTACGTCACTAATGTTCTACGTCACTAATGCTCTACGTCACTAATGCTCTACGTCACTAATGTTCTACGTCACTAATGCTCTACGTCACTAGTGCTCTACGTCACTAATGCTCTACGTCACTAATGATCTGCGTCACTAATGTTCTACGTCACTAATGCTCTACGTTACTAATGCTCTACGTCACTAATGTTCTACGTCACTAATGATCTACGTCACTAATGATCTACGTCACTAATGTTCTACGTCACTAATGCTCTACGTCACTAATGCTCTACGTCACTAATGCTCTACGTCACTAGTGTTCTACGTCACTAATGCTCTACGTCACTAATGATCTACGTCACTAATGTTCTACGTCACTAATGTTCTACGTCACTAATGCTCTACGTCACTAATGCTCTACGTCACTAATGCTCTACGTCACTAATGTTCTACGTCACTAATGATCTACGTCACTAATGATCTACGTCACTAATGTTCTACGTCACTAATGTTCTACGTCACTAATGCTCTACGTCACTAATGCTCTACGTCACTAATGCTCTACGTCACTAATGTTCTACGCCACTAATGCTCTACGTCTCTAATGCTCTACGTCACTAATGCTCTACGTCACTAATGTTCTACGTCACTAATGTTCTACGTCCCTAATGCTCTACGTATCTAATGCTCTACGTCACTAATGCTCTACGTCACTAATGCTCTACGTCTCTAATGCTCTACGTCTCTAATGCTCTACGTCACTAATGCTCTACGTCACTAATGTTCTACGTCCCTAATGTTCTACGTCTCTAATGCTCTACGTCACTAATGTTCTACGTCACTAATGCTCTACGTCACTAATGCTCTACGTCTCTAATGCTCTACGTCACTAATGTTCTACGTCACTAATGCTCTACGTCACTAATGCTCTACGTCTCTAATGCTCTACGTCACTAATGTTCTACGTCACTAATGTTCTACGTCACTAATGCTCTACGTCTCTAATGCTCTACGTCACTAATGTTCTACGTCACTAATGCTCTACGTCACTAATGCTCTACGTCTAATGCTCTACGTCACTAATGTTCTACGTCACTATAATGCTTTACGTCACTAGTGCTCTACGTCACTAATGTTCTACGTCACTAATGTTCAACGTCACTAATGTTCTACGTCACTAATGTTCTACGTCACTAATGTTCTACGTCACTAATGCTCTACGTCACTAAAGCTCTACGTCACTAATGCTCTACGTCACTAATGCTCTACGTCTAATGCTCTACGTCACTAATGCTCTACGTCACTAATGTTCTACGTCACTAATGCTCTACGTCTAATGCTCTACGTCACTAATGCTCTACGTCACTAATGCTCTACGTCACTAATGCTCTACGTCTAATGCTCTACGTCACTAATGCTCTACGTCACTAATGCTCTACGTCACTAATGCTCTACGTCACTAATGCTCTACGTCTAATGCTCTACGTCACACACTATACAGATGTAGAGCTGAACTTCCTCGAAACTTTGCAAAATGAAGCTAAGTGAGTCTCCTTGAAGCTGCCAAGTCCACGAGAATAGTCACTATGAGAGCAGAGTTAACATTACCATAGTAAGAGCAGAGTTAACATTACCATAGTGAGAGCAGAGTTAACATTACCATAGTGAGAGCAGAATTAACATTACCTACCATAGTGAGAGCAGAATTAACATTACCATAGTGAGAGCAGAGTTATCATTACCCACCATAGTGAGAGCAGAGTTAACATTACCATAGTGAGAACAGAGTTAACATTACCATAGTGAGAACAGAGTTAACATTACCCACCATAGTGAGAACAGAGTTAACATTACCATAGTGAGAGCAGAATTAACATTACCTACCATAGTGAGAGCAGAGTTAACATTACCCACCATAGTGAGAACAGAATTAACATTACCATAGTGAGAGCAGAGTTAACATTACCCACCATAGTGAGAACAGAGTTAACATTACCATAGTGAGAGCAGAGTTAACATTACCCACCATAGTGAGAACAGAATTAACATTACCATAGTGAGAGCAGAATTAACATTACCTACCATAGTGAGAGCAGAGTTAACATTACCATAGTGAGAGCAGAGCTAACATTACCCACCATAGTGAGAACAGAGTTAACATTACCATAGTGAGAGCAGAATTAACATTACCCACCATAGTGAGAGCAGAATTAACATTACCCACCATAGTGAGAGCAGAATTAACATTACCCACCATAGTGAGAGCAGAATTAACATTACCATAGTGAGAGCAGAATTAACATTACCATAGTGAGAGCAGAATTAACATTACCTACCATAGTGAGAACAGAGTTAACATTACCATAGTGAGAGCAGAGTTAACATTACCCACCATAGTGAGAACAGAATTAACATTACCCACCATAGTGAGAGCAGAATTAACATTACCCACCATAGTGAGAACAGAGTTAACATTACCATAGTGAGAGCAGAGTTAACATTACCCACCATAGTGAGAACAGAATTAACATTACTATAGTGAGAGCAGAATTAACATTACCTACCATAGTGAGAGCAGAGTTAACATTACCATAGTGAGAGCAGAGCTAACATTACCCACCATAGTGAGAACAGAGTTAACATTACCATAGTGAGAGCAGAGTTAACATTACCCACCACAGTGAGAGCAGAATTAACATTACCTACCATAGTGAGAACAGTTCTCACCAATACACCTTTCAGCGTGAAGGTGTATTGACTCAGTGTCAACAACAACATACAAACTTAACCTAAACTTCCTAATGTTAAACTCCCCTGAGGTCTATAGGAGGAGAGGCACATTTGATCACGCATTTTTGACTTGATAACGTCGCCGTCCCCATCAAAATGTTAAACATGTTCCCGAATCAATTAATGATCACTCAATCAATCACTCTCAGGACGAACCGGGACCTGTCATCCCATTTCGTCAATGGGCCCAAGAAAGGCAGCATACACGCTAAGTTGTTACTAGAAATAAGAGCCTAGCCTAGCCTCTAACCAGAGGAGCCTAGCATCACTTAGAGTGCTGGCTTGCTGAGTGGGGTGGGGTGGGGTGGGGGGAGCCCCATCCATCCAAGCATGATACTATTGATATGCTTGCAAAGGCAGCCTGTACTTTCATTGTTGTATGGCTATAGATGTTTCCTTAGCTGTGGCGAACTGACTTTCTCCCTCCTGGGTTAAGATATGCTGAACTCTGTAAATATTATCTGAATATTGGAACACTGGGTATGTATTGGATCTGTACTGAAGATTTACACTGTAATCCAGCAGTGATGTAATATATGGAGTGTAATTATAACTCATGACCTGTAAGGCATCTTACCTTCTGTGGGCGAGTGCTCAATACTTCACTGTGCAATATAACAGTTCTCTTGATTTGGTTATGTATAATATGTGTATATTGGCTGGTTAGCATTGTATTGATGTCAACCCGCTATCTTTATGGTGAAATATGAGTTAAACAAAATTTTCCCGTCCTCCACATTACCACCCTCCACATTACCGTCCTCCACATTACCGTCCTCCACATTACCGTCCTCCACATTACCGTCCACATTACCGCCCTCCACCACATTATCACCCTCCACATTACCGTCCTCCACCACATTACCGCCCTCCACATTACCGTCCTCCACATTACCGTCCTCCACATTACCGTCCTCCACATTACCGTCCTCCACATTACCGTCCTCCACATTACCGTCCTCCACATTACCGTCCTCCACATTACCGTCCTCCACATTACCGTCCTCCACATTACCGTCCTCCACATTATCGCCCTCCACATTACCGTCCTCCACATTACCGTCCTCCACATTACCGTCCTCCACATTACCACCCTCCGCATTACCGCCCTCCACATTACCGCCCTCCACATTACCGTCCTCCACATTACCGTCCTCCACATTACCGTCCTCCACATTACCGTCCTCCACATTACCGTCCTCCACATTACCGTCCTCCACATTACCGTCCTCCACATTACCACCCTCCACATTACCGTCCTCCACATTACCACCCTCCACATTACCACCCTCCACATTACCACCCTCCACATTACCGTCCTCCACATTACCGTCCTCCACATTACCGTCCTCCACATTACCGTCCTCCACATTACCGTCTCTCCACATTACCGTCCTCCACATTACCGTCCTCCACATTACCGTCCTCCACATTACCGCCCTCCACATTACCGTCCTCCACATTACCGTCCTCCACATTACCGTCCTCCACATTACCGTCCTCCACATTACCGTCCTCCACATTACCGTCCTCCACATTACCGTCCTCCACATTACACCCTCCACATTACCGTCCTCCACATTACCGTCCTCCACATTACCGTCCTCCACATTACCGTCCTCCACATTACCACCCTCCACATTACCGCCCTCCACATTACCGTCCTCCACATTACCGTCCTCCACATTACCGTCCTCCACATTACCGTCCGTCCTCCACATTACCACCCTCCACATACCACCCTCCACATTACCGTCCTCCACATTACCGTCCTCACATTACCGTCCTCCACATTACCACCCTCCACATTACCACTCTCACATTAACGCCTCCACATTACCGCCCTCCACATTTACCGTCCTCCACATTACCGTCCTCCCAATTACCGTCCTCCACACATTACCGTCCTCCACTTACCGTCCTTACATTACCACCCTCCACATTACCACCCTCCACATTACCGTCCTCCACATTACCACCCTCCACATTACAACTCCACATTACCGTCTCCACATTACCGTCCTCCACATTCCGCACTCCACATTACCGTCCTCCACATTACCGTCCTCCACATTACCGCCCTCCACATTACCGTCCTCCACATTACGTCCTCCACATTACCGTCCTCCACATTACCGCCCTCCACATTACCGTCCTCCACATTACCGTCCTCCACATTACCGTCCTCCACATTACCGTCCTCCACATTACCGTCCTCCACATTACCGTCCTCCACATTACCGTCCTCCACATTACCGTCCTCCACATTATCACCCTCCACATTACCGCCCTCCACATTACCACCCTCCACATTACCACCCTCCACATTACCGTCCTCCACATTACCGTCCTCCACATTACCACCCTCCACAAACCACCCTCGACATTACCGTCTCCTCATTACCGTCCTCCACATTACCACCCTCCACATTACCGTCCTCCACATTACCGTCCTCCACATACCGTCCTCCACATACCAACTCCACATTACCGTCCTCCACATTACCACCTTCCACATTACCACCCTCCACATTACCGTCCTCCACATTACCGTCCTCCACATTACCACCCTCCACATTACCGTCCTCCACATTACCAACCTCCACATTACCGTCCTCCACATTACCACCCTCCACATTACCGTCCTCCACATTACAACCCTCCACATTACCGTCCTCCACATTACGTCCTCAACATTACCGCCTCCACATTACCACCCTCCACATTACCGTCTCCACATTACCCTCCACATTACCACCCTCCACATTACCATTACCTCCACATTACCGTCCTCCACATTACCGTCCTCCACATTACCGTCCTCCACATTACCGTCCTCCACATTACCACCCTCCACATTACCGTCCTCCACATTACCGTCCTCCACATTACCGTCCTCCACATTACCGTCCTCCACATTACCGTCCTCCACATTACCGCCCTCCACATTACCGTCCTCCACATTACCGTCCTCCACATTACCGTCCTCCACATTACCGTCCTCCACATTACCGTCCTCCACATTACCGTCCTCCACATTACCGTCCTCCACATTACCGTCCTCCACATTACCGTCCTCCACATTACCACCCTCCACATTACCGTCCTCCACATTACCGTCCTCCACATTACCGTCCTCCACATTACCGTCCTCCACATTACCGTCCTCCACATTACCGTCCTCCACATTACCACCCTCCACATTACCGTCCTCCACATTACCACCCTCCACATTACCGTCCTCCACATTACCGTCCTCCACATTACCGTCCTCCACATTACCGTCCTCCACATTACCGTCCTCCACATTACCGTCCTCCACATTACCGTCCTCCACATTACCGTCCTCCACATTACCGTCCTCCACATTACCACCCTCCACATTACCACCCTCCACATTACCACCCTCCACATTACCGCCCTCCACATTACCGGCCTCCACATTACCGTCCTCCACATTACCGTCCTCCACATTACCGTCCTCCACATTACCGTCCTCCACATCCTCCACATTACCGTCCTCCACATTACCGTCCTCCACATTACCGTCCTCCACATTACCGTCCTCCACATTACCGTCCTCCACATTACCCTCCACATTACCACCCTCCACATTACCGTCCTCCACATTACCGTCCTCCACATTACCGTCCTCCACATTACCGTCCTCCACATTACCGTCCTCCACATTACCGTCCTCCACATTACCGTCCTCCACATTACCACCCTCCACATTACCACCCTCCACATTACCGTCCTCCACATTACCGTCCTCCACATTACCGTCCTCCACATTACCACCCTCCACATTACCACCTCCACATTACCGCCTCCACATTACCGCCCTCCACATTACCGTCCTCCACATTACCGTCCTCCACATTACCGTCCTCCACATTACCGTCCTCCACATTACCGTCCTTCACATTACCACCCTCCACATTACCACCCTCCACATTACCGTCCTCCACATTACCACCCTCCACATTACCACCTCCACATTACCGTCTCCACATTACCGTCCTCCACATTACCGCACTCCACATTACCGTCCTCCACATTACCGTCCTCCACATTACCGCCCTCCACATTACCGTCCTCCACATTACCGTCCTCCACATTACCGTCCTCCACATTACCGTCCTCCACATTACCGTCCTCCACATTACCGTCCTCCACATTACCGCCCTCCACATTACCGTCCTCCACATTACCGTCCTCCACATTACCGTCCTCCACATTACCGTCCTCCACATTACCACCCTCCACATTACCGTCCTCCACATTACCGTCCTCCACATTACCACCCTCCACATTACCACCCTCCACATTACCGTCCTCCACATTACCGTCCTCCACATTACCACCCTCCACATTACCGGCCTCCACATTACCGTCCTCCACATTACCGTCCTCCACATTACCACCCTCGTCCTCGACATTACCGTCCTCCTCATTACCGTCCTCCACATTACCACCCTCCACATTACCGTCCTCCACATTACCGTCCTCCACATTACCGTCCTCCACATTACCACCCTCCACATTACCGTCCTCCACATTACCACCCTCCACATTACCACCCTCCACATTACCGTCCTCCACATTACCGTCCTCCACATTACCACCCTCCACATTACCGTCCTCCACATTACCACCCTCCACATTACCGTCCTCCACATTACCACCCTCCACATTACCGTCCTCCACATTACCACCCTCCACATTACCGTCCTCCACATTACCTCCACATTACCGTCCTCCACATTACCGTCCTCCACATTACCACCCTCCACATTACCGTCCTCCACATTACCACCTCCACATTACCGTCCTCCACATTACCGTCCTCCACATTACCGTCCTCCACATTACCGTCCTCCACATTACCACCCTCCACATTACCGTCCTCCACATTACCGTCCTCCACATTACCACCCTCCACATTACCGTCCTCCACTCCACATTACCGTCCTCCACATTACCACCCTCCACATTACCGTCCTCCACATTACCACCCTCCACATTACCGTCCTCCACATTACCACCCTCCACATTACCACCCTCCACATTACCGTCCTCCACATTACCGTCCTCCACATTACCGTCCTCCACATTACCACATTACCTCCTCCACATTACCACCCTCCACATTACCGTCCTCCACATTACCACCCTCCACATTACCGTCCTCCACATTACCACCCTCCACATTACCGTCCTCCACATTACCACCCTCCACATTACCGTCCTCCACCGTCCTCCACATTACCACCCTCCACATTACCGTCCTCCACATTACCACCCTCCACATTACCGTCCTCCACATTACCACCCTCCACATTACCGTCCTCCACATTACCACCCTCCACATTACCGTCCTCCACATTACCGTCCTCCACATTACCGTCCTCCACATTACCGTCCTCCACATTACCACCCTCCACATTACCGTCCTCCACATTACCGTCCTCCACATTACCGTCCTCCACATTACCGTCCTCCACATTACCACCCTCCACATTACCGTCCTCCACATTACCACCCTCCACATTACCGTCATCCACATTACCATCCTCCACATTACCGTCCTCCACATTACCGTCCTCCACATTACCACCCTCCACATTACCCTCCACATTACCACCCTCCACATTACCGTCCTCCACATTACCGTCCTCCACATTACCGTCCTCCACATTACCGTCCTCCACATTACCGTCCTCCACATTACCGTCCTCCACATTACCACGTCCTCCACATTACCACCCTCCACATTACCGTCCTCCACATTACCGTCCTCCACATTACCACCCTCCACATTACCACCCTCCACATTACCGTCCTCCACATTACCACCCTCCACATTACCACCCTCCACATTACCACCCTCCACATTACCGTCCTCCACATTACCGTCCTCCACATTACCGTCCTCCACATTACCGTCCTCCACATTACCGTCCTCCACATTACCGTCCTCCACATTACCGCCCTCCACATTACCACCCTCCACATTACCACCCTCCACATTACCGTCCTCCACATTACCGTCCTCCACATTACCGTCCTCCACATTACCGTCCTCCACATTACCGTCCTCCACATTACCGTCCTCCACATTACCGTCCTCCACATTACCACCCTCCACATTACCGTCCTCCACATTACCGTCCTCCACATTACCGTCCTCCACATTACCGTCCTCCACATTACCACCCTCCACATTACCGTCCTCCACATTACCACCCTCCACATTACCGTCATCCACATTACCACCCTCCACATTCCACATTACCGTCCTCCACATTACCGTCCTCCACATTACCGTCCTCCACATTACCGTCCTCCACATTACCGTCCTCCACATTACCGTCCTCCACATTACCGTCCTCCACATTACCGTCCTCCACATTACCGTCCTCCACATTACCACCCTCCACATTACCGTCCTTCACATTACCGTCCTCCACATTACCGTCCTCCACATTACCGTCCTCCACATTACCACCCTCCACATTACCGTCCTCCACATTACCACCCTCCACATTACCGTCATCCACATTACCACCCTCCACATTACCGCCCTCCACATTACCGTCCTCCACATTACCGTCCTCCACATTACCGTCCTCCACATTACCGTCCTCCACATTACCGTCCTCCACATTACCACCCTCCACATTACCGTCCTCCACATTACCACCCTCCACATTACCACCCTCCACATTACCGTCCTCCACATTACCGTCCTCCACATTACCGTCCTCCACATTACCACCCTCCACATTACCGTCCTCCACATTACCACCCTCCACATTACCGTCCTCCACATTACCACCCTCCACATTACCACCCTCCACATTACCGTCCTCCACATTCCTCCACATTACCGTCCTCCACATTACCGTCCTCCACATTACCTACCTCCACATTACCACCCTCCACATTACCGTCCTCCACATTACCACCCTCCACATTACCGTCCTCCACATTACCGTCCTCCACATTACCGTCCTCCACATTACCACCCTCCACATTACCACCCTCCACATTACCACCCTCCACATTACCACCCTCCACATTACCGTCCTCCACATTACCACCCTCCACATTACCGTCCTCCACATTACCGTCCTCCACATTACCGTCCTCCACATTACCACCCTCCACATTACCGTCCTCCACATTACCACCCTCCACATTACCGTCCTCCACATTACCACCCTCCACATTACCGTCCTCCACATTACCGTCCTCCACATTACCACCCTCCACATTACCACCCTCCACATTACCGTCCTCCACATTACCACCCTCCACATTACCACCCTCCACATTACCACCCTCCACATTACCACCCTCCACATTACCATTACCACCCTCCACATTACCACCCTCCACATTACCACCCTCCACATTACCACCCTCCACATTACCACCCTCCACATTACCGTCCTCCACATTACCACCCTCCACATTACCGTCCTCCACATTACCACCCTCCACATTCCTCCACATTACCGTCCTCCACATTACCGTCCTCCACATTACCGTCCTCCACATTACCGTCCTCCACATTACCGTCCTCCACATTACCGTCCTCCACATTACCGTCCTCCACATTACCGTCCTCCACATTACCGTCCTCCACATTACCATTACCGTCCTCCACATTACCGTCCTCCACATTACCACCCTCCACATTACCGCCCTCCACATTACCGTCCTCCACATTACCACCCTCCACATTACCGCCCTCCACATTACCACCCTCCACATTACCGCCCTCCACATTACCACCCCTCCACATTACCCTCCACATTACCGTCCTCCACATTACCGCCCTCCACATTACCACCCTCCACATTACCGTCCTCCACATTACCACCCTCCACATTACCACCCTCCACATTACCACCCTCCACATTACCACCCTCCACATTACCACCCTCCACATTACCACCCTCCACATTACCACCCTCCACATTACCACCCTCCACATTACCACCCTCCACATTACCACCCTCCACATTACCACCCTCCACATTACCACCCTCCACATTACCACCCTCCACATTACCGTCCTCCACATTACCACCCTCCACATTACCCCTCCACATTACCGTCCTCCACATTACCACCCTCCACATTACCACCCTCCACATTACCGTCCTCCACATTACCGTCCTCCACATTACCGTCCTCCACATTACCGTCCTCCACATTACCGTCCTCCACATTACCGTCCTCCACATTACCGTCCTCCACATTACCACCCTCCACATTACCGTCCTCCACATTACCACCCTCCACATTACCACCCTCCACATTACCACCCTCCACATTACCACCCTCCACATTACCGTCCTCCACATTACCACCCTCCACATTACCGTCCTCCACATTACCACCCTCCACATTACCGTCCTCCACATTACCACCCTCCACATTACCGTCCTCCACATTACCACCCTCCACATTACCGTCCTCCACATTACCACCCTCCACATTACCACCCTCCACATTACCACCCTCCACATTACCACCCTCCACATTACCGTCCTCCACATTACCGCCCTCCACATTACCACCCTCCACATTACCACCCTCCACATTACCACCCTCCACATTACCACCCTCCACATTACCGTCCTCCACATTACCACCCTCCACATTACCACCCTCCACATTACCACCCTCCACATTACCACCCTCCACATTACCGTCCTCCACATTACCACCCTCCACATTACCGTCCTCCACATTACCACCCTCCACATTACCACCCTCCACATTACCACCCTCCACATTACCACCCTCCACATTACCACCCTCCACATTACCGTCCTCCACATTACCGTCCTCCACATTACCACCCTCCACATTACCACCCTCCACATTACCACCCTCCACATTACCGTCCTCCACATTACCACCCTCCACATTACCACCCTCCACATTACCACCCTCCACATTACCACCCTCCACATTACCACCCTCCACATTACCACCCTCCACATTACCACCCTCCACATTACCGTCCTCCACATTACCGTCCTCCACATTACCACCCTCCACATTACCGTCCTCCACATTACTGTCCTCCACATTACCACCCTCCACATTACCGTCCTCCACATTACCACCCTCCACATAACCGTCCTCCACATTACCGTCCTCCACATTACCACCCTCCACATTACCGTCCTCCACATTACCGTCCTCCACATTACCACCCTCCACATTACCGTCCTCCACATTACCGTCCTCCACATTACCGTCCTCCACATTACCGTCCTCCACATTACCGTCCTCCACATTACCACCCTCCACATTACCACCCTCCACATTACCACCCTCCACATTACCACCCTCCACATTACCACCCTCCACATTACCGTCCTCCACATTACCGTCCTCCACATTACCACCCTCCACATTACCACCCTCCACATTACCACCCTCCACATTACCACCCTCCACATTACCGTCCTCCACATTACCACCCTCCACATTACCACCCTCCACATTACCGTCCTCCACATTACCACCCTCCACATTACCACCTCCACATTACCACCCTCCACATTACCGTCCTCCACATTACCGTCCTCCACATTACCGTCCTCCACATTACCACCCTCCACATTACCGTCCTCCACATTACCACCCTCCACATTACCGTCCTCCACATTACCACCCTCCACATAACCGTCCTCCACATTACCGTCCTCCACATTACCACCCTCCACATTACCACCCTCCACATTACCACCCTCCACATTCCTCCACATTACCACCCTCCACATTACCACCCTCCACATTACCACCCTCCACATTACCACCCTCCACATTACCGCCCTCCACATTACCACCCTCCACATTACCACCCTCCACATTACCGTCCTCCACATTACCGTCCTCCACATTACCACCCTCCACATTACCGTCCTCCACATTACCACCCTCCACATTACCGTCCTCCACATTACCACCCTCCACATTACCACCCTCCACATTACCGTCCTCCACATTACCGTCCTCCACATTACCACCCTCCACATTACCACCCTCCACATTACCGTCCTCCACATTACCACCCTCCACATTACCGTCCTCCACATTACCACCCTCCACATTACCACCCTCCACATTACCACCCTCCACATTACCGTCCTCCACATTACCACCCTCCACATTACCACCCTCCACATTACCACCCTCCACATTACCGTCCTCCACATTACCACCCTCCACATTACCACCCTCCACATTACCGTCCTCCACATTACCACCCTCCACATTACCACCCTCCACATTACCACCCTCCACATTACCGTCCTCCACATTACCGTCCTCCACATTACCACCCTCCACATTACCACCCTCCACATTACCACCCTCCACATTACCACCCTCCACATTACCGTCCTCCACATTACCACCCTCCACATTACCACCCTCCACATTACCACCCTCCACATTACCGCCCTCCACATTACCGTCCTCCACATTACCACCCTCCACATTACCACCCTCCACATTACCACCTCCACATTCTCCTGGCCTCCACAAACATCTGTGAGAAGACTGCATATTGAATATAGTGCGGGGATCTGGACCATGTGTAGCGGCCTAAGTTATTCATGCCCAGCACTGTTCCAGAGGTCTTTCTTGCCTGCGAGTATCATGGTCCTCCGCCCCCCGGCCCTCTCCCAGGGTGGCTCCCCCTGGCCCCCCTCCCAGGGTGGCTCCCCCTGGCCCCCTCCCAGGGTGGCTCCCCTGGTCCTCCCAGGGTGGCTCCCCCTGGCCCCCCTCCCAGGGTGGCTCCCCCTGGCCCCCTCCCAGGGTGGCTCCCCCTGGCCCCACTCCCAGGGTGGCTCCCCCTGGCCCCACTCCCAGGGTGGCTCCCCCTGGCACCCCTCCCAGGGTGGCTCCCCCTGGCCCCCTCCCAGGGTGGCTCCCCCTGGCCCCACTCCCAGGGTGGCTCCCCCTGGCCCCACTCCCAGGGTGGCTCCCCCTGGCACCCCTCCCAGGGTGGCTCCCCCTGGCCCCCCTCCCAGGGTGGCTCCCCCTGGCCCCCTCCCAGGGTGGCTCCCCTGGTCCTCCCAGGGTGGCTCCCCCTGGCCCCCCTCCCAGGGTGGCTCCCCCTGGCCCACTCCCAGGGTGGCTCCCCCTGGCCCCACTCCCAGGGTGGCTCCCCCTGGCCCCACTCCCAGGGTGGCTCCCCCTGGCACCCCTCCCAGGGTGGCTCCCCCTGGCCCCCTCCCAGGGTGGCTCCCCCTGGCACCTCTCCCAGGGTGGCTCCCCCAGGCCCTCGCAGGGAGGCTCTCCCATGCCAGATTGTATTCCAGGTTTATCTTCACGCTCCTTGCGCGCCACTTGGACGGGAATTTTCAGACTACGGGGGTTAGGAGGCTCCGGGAGGAGGAGGAGGAGGTGTGGGGGTGGAGAAAGAGACGGAGAAGGAAGTTGTAACAGAATAATAAATGTATAAAGCGGGAGAACGCAGGAAAAAAAAATAATGAATGTGCTTTGCAAATAACGCGGGAAGTTGTATGAATGGGTGGAGACAGCTCCGCGCCTAAAACAAAAAACTAGAATAAATTCTAAAAGTGTAGAAAACGCGGGAAAAATCAGAAAATGTAGACTGAGGAAAGGTTGGAGGGGAAACACCAAGAAAAGTAAATGATAAACGCATGTATTAACAAACGGGAACGGGAAGGAGTTTAGGCGGAACAGAGAACAAAGTTAATTTACGGAACAGATTTCCGGGAAAGACAACAGACGTGGAGTCATTTTGATTGTTTCAAGCGCTTGTTAGACATATAAATGCATGCGTTGGGTGGATATAAATATGAGTAGTAAGGGCGAACAGGCCTTCTGTGGTTTATACCAGACGCGGGAGAGATATGGCAAGGAACCAGATACGCAGACGGATCACAACAGGGTGATATACGAGAAAATACTTGGAGCAGGGCGGTGGAATCGAATCCATGTCCACGGCCGGCCTCCCTAGACTCACTTTTTTCCCCACTAGACCACGATGTGTGTCATTACCTACATTAGAGTGTGCACGGGTGACATACACACAGTAAACATTGTAACATTGTGTGTGTGTGTAAACATTGGGTTGGGTATCAGTTGTGGGCCTCCAAGACTCCTAGTAGACGGGTAGAGCGAAGGCCGGGGCGGACAGGCAGGAGTCACCTGCCGGCCTGAACCACACAGCATGTTAGACAATAGGGAAGGTACTGGCGGGGATGGCAAATGATGTGGTGGCAATGGTGGGTAAAGCTGCCAAGACAAATATTCAGTATTCAAAACTGCGAGTAAATTCAGGGACAAAATTTATACATGAAAAGTGGTAGGAAGAAATAAAAATGACTCGATTTTTGTAACTTCGCCTCCCCCCACCCCCCCATACCCCTATCAATTATCCCCATCAACGTCCCCCCCCCTACTCCCCAAGCTCACCCCCCCCCTCTCCCAGCTTCCGCATGTACACACACGCACTCCAAAACCTCCTCTCCCTCAAAACGAAACAAATTACACATGTTTTAAATATAAAATATATATAAGTAATAATTAACCATACAATCAGAAGACAGGTGACGAGGGTGTGTGTGTGTTAAGAGGCGGACAAGTAGAGCAGGAGAGCACTCAGAGACACCGTCTAACACTGGCGGTAATCCCTACATTAGTCAGGACCTGGCGCCCCCCCGCCCTTATAGCCGGCTCCAGGTCCGGCCCGCTTGTGGGACCCCACCACTAGGGTGCGGGGGGAGGGCGTTTGCAAGGAGATTATGTCGCTTTTTATGTATGGCGAGAGATTACGTGCGGCTCGCTGGTACAGATTCATTCAAGTGATCCCCCCACACCTCTCCCTCTCCGCCCCTCCTGTGTGTTTACTGGTGGCAGGAGCCAGTAATCGCCCGGGCGGCCTGTTTGTCTCTCCCACCACACGTTTTTGGAGTGTTTATTTTTCTCGCGTGTTTTAGTTGCCGTTACTGTGTTTGCTTAATGCTTCCGGTGTCACTGTGGCGTTCTTTGTTGATGTTGAGTCATTTGTTGTGGTCCACCCTACTCGCGTCCTCTGCTCTCTCTCACTCTCTCTCTCCATGCTGTTTATCATTCGTTATCTGCCTGCTTGCTGGTTCACTTCTCCTTTCATGCCTTTTCCTATATCTTGGTCTGCTTTCGCTTTCCTTAGTCAGTTGAGTCTTTCCTTGGTCTGTTTTCACTTTCCTTGGGCATCTTCATCTCCCGTCTTGCCCACCTCTCGTGTTGCTCCCCACCTGTGTTGTCACCCACCTGTGTTGTCACCCACCTGTGTTGTCACCCACCTGTATTGCCCCCCACCTGTGTTGTCACCCACCTGTATTGCCCCCCACCTGTGATGCCTCCCACCTGTGTTGTCACCCACCTGTGTTGTCACCCACCTGTGTTGTCACCCACCTGTGTTGTCACCCACCTGTGTTGCCCCCCACCTGTGATGCCTCTCACCTGTGTTGTCACCCACCTGTGTTGTCACCCACCTGTGTTGTCACCCACCTGTGTTGTCACCCACCTGTGTTGTCACCCACCTGTGTTGTCACCCACCTGTATTGCCCCCCCACCTGTGATGCCTCTCACCTGTGTTGTCACCCACCTGTGTTGTCACCCACCTGTGTTGTCACCCACCTGTGTTGTCACCCACCTGTGTTGTCACCCACCTGTGTTGCCCCCACCTATGTTGTCACCCACCTGTGTTGCCCCCACCTGTGTTGTCACCCACCTGTGTTGCCCCCACCTGTGTTGTCACCCACCTGTGTTGCCCCCACCTGTGTTGTCACCCACCTGTGTTGCCCCCACCTGTGTTGCCCCCACCTATGTTGTCACCCACCTGTGTTGTCACCCACCTGTGTTGCCCCCACCTGTGTTGTCACCCACCTGTGTTGCCCCCACCTATGTTGTCACCCACCTGTGTTGTCACCCACCTGTGTTGTCACCCACCTGTGTTGTCACCCACCTGTGTTGCCCCCACCTATGTTGTCACCCACCTGTGTTGTCACCCACCTGTGTTGTCACCCACCTGTGTTGTCACCCACCTGTGTTGCCCCCACCTGTGTTGTCACCCACCTGTGTTGCCCCCACCTATGTTGTCACCCACCTGTGTTGCCCCCATCTATGTTGTCACCCACCTGTGTTGCCCCCACCTATGTTGTCACCCACCTGTGTTGTCACCCACCTGTGTTGTCACCCACCTGTGTTGTCACCCACCTGTGTTGTCACCCACCTGTGTTGCCCCCACCTGTGTTGCTCCCCACCTGTGTTGTCACCCACCTGTGTTGTCACCCACCTGTGTTGCTCCCCACCTATGTTGCCCCACCTGTGTTGTCACCCACCTGTGTTGTCACCCACCTGTGTTGTCACCCACCTGTGTTGCCCCCTCCTGTGTTGTCACCCACCTGTGTTGTCACCCACCTGTGTTGCCCCCACTTGTGTTGCTCCCCACCTGTGTTGTCACCCACCTGTGTTGTCACCCACCTGTGTTGCTCCCCACCTATGTTGCCCCCTCCTGTGTTGCTCCCCACCTGTGTTGTCACCCACCTGTGTTGTCACCCACCTGTGTTGTCACCCACCTGTGTTGCCCCCACCTGTGTTGCTCCCCACCTGTGTTGTCACCCACCTGTGTTGTCACCCACCTGTGTTGCTCCCCACCTATGTTGCCCCCTCCTGTGTTGCTCCCCACCTGTGTTGTCACCCACCTGTGTTGTCACCCATCTGTGTTGTCACCCACCTGTGTTGTCACCCACCTGTGTTGCCCCCACCTGTGTTGCTCCCCACCTGTGTTGTCACCCACCTGTGTTGTCACCCACCTGTGTTGTCACCCACCTGTGTTGTCACCCACCTGTGTTGCTCCCCACCTGTGTTGCCCCCACCTGTGTTGCTCCCCACCTGTGTTGTCACCCACCTGTGTTGTCACCCACCTGTGTTGCCCCCACCTGTGTTGCTCCCCACCTGTGTTGTCACCCACCTGTGTTGTCACCCACCTGTGTTGTCACCCACCTGTGTTGCTCCCCACCTGTGTTGCCCCCACCTGTGTTGCTCCCCACCTGTGTTGTCACCCACCTGTGTTGCCCCCACCTGTGTTGCCCCCCACCTGTGTTGTCACCCACCTGTGTTGTCACCCACCTGTGTTGTCACCCACCTGTGTTGTCACCCACCTGTGTTGTCACCCACCTGTGTTGCTCCCCACCTGTGTTGTCACCCACCTGTGTTGTCACCCACCTGTGTTGTCACCCACCTGTGTGGCCCCCACCTGTGTTGCTCCCCACCTGTGTTGTCACCCACCTGTGTTGCTCCCCACCTATGTTGACCCCCACCTGTGTTGCATCACCCCACCTGTGTTGTCACCCACCTGTGTTTGCCCCCACCTGTGTTGCATGGACCCCCACCTGTGTTGCATGGACCCCCACCTGTGTTGCATGGACCCCCACCTGTGTTGCATGGACCCCCACCTGTGTTGCATGGACCCCACCTGTGTTGCATGGACCCCCACCTGTGTTGCATGGACCCCCACCTGTGTTGCATGGACCCACCTGTGTTGCATGGACCCCCACCTGTGTTGCATGGACCCCCACCTGTGTTTGACCCCCACCTGTGTTGCATGGCCCCCACCTGTGTTGCATGGACCCCACCTGTGTTGCATGGACCCCACCTGTGTTGCATGGACCCCCACCTGTGTTGCCCCCACCTGTGTTGTCACCCACCTGTGTTGCATGGACACCCACCTGTGTTGCATGGACCCCCACCTGTGTTGCTCCCCACCTGTATTGCCCCCACCTGTGTTGCATGGACCCCCACCTGTGTTGCATGGACCCCCACCTGTGTTGCCCCCACCTGTGTTGCCCCCACCTGTGTTGCATGGACCCCCACCTGTGTTGCATGGACCCCCACCTGTGTTGCATGGACCCCCACCTGTGTTGCATGGACCCCCACCTGTGTTGCCCCCACCTGTGTTGCTGGACCCCCACCTGTGTTGCATGGACCCCCACCTGTATTGACCCCCACCTGTGTTGACCCCCACCTGTGTTGCATGGACCCCCACCTGTGTTGCATGGACCCCCACCTGTGTTGCATGGACCCCCACCTGTGTTGCATGGACCCCCACCTGTGTTGCATGGACCCCCACCTGTGTTGCATGGACACCCACCTGTGTTGCATGGACCCCCACCTGTGTTGCATGGACCCCCACCTGTGTTGCATGGACCCCCACCTGTGTTGCATGGACCCCACCTGTGTTGCATGGACCCCACCTGTGTTGTCCCCACCTGTGACCCCCACCTGTGTTGCATGGACACCCACCTGTGTTGCATGGACCCCCACCTGTGTTGCTCCCCACCTGTGTTGCCCCCACCTGTGTTGCTATGGACCCCCACCTGTGTTGCCCCCCTGTGTTGCTCCCCACCTGTGTTGCATGGACCCCCACCTGTGTTGCATGGACCCCCACCTGTGTTGCCCCCCACCTGTGTTGGCCCCCACCTGTGTTGCTCCCACCTGTGTTGCCACCACCTGTGTTGCCCCCCACCTGTGTTTCCACCCCTCCATCCCCTGCAATGACCTCATTCCACCTGTCTTTCCTAACCAACTCTCCGTGGCGTAGTGGTAAGACACTCGCCCGACGTTTCGCGAACGCTTTGGCCTGGGTTCGTATCCTGGCCGGGTCGGATTGATCGGGCGCCAGTCCTTCACTGTAGCCTCTGTTCACCCAGCAGTGAATGGGTACCTGGTTGTTAAACGATTTGGCGGGTCGCAGTTCGTGGAAAATTTGGATTAATGACCTGACCGAAGGTCTATGCCCGCTACAAGACTAAAAACACCTGTGTATGTATAATGGAACAACATTCCCTCCAAGTGTGGTGGAGACATGACCTTGTTGTAGGTGATCCCTCAACAGGTTGTTGGTTATTACGCCAGTGTCGTGGTGTGTCCGCTGGTGTGCAACAGTTGGGCAGTTGCTGGGGCTCTCTCACCGGAACCTGTTCCCGTCTGCTCTACTACCGGTATATAATTAGTTGTTTCCGCGTTGTTTGTTTACCGGTGTGAGAGATGTTTACGTTATTGGTGCGTGTGGCAGGAGCGGCCCTGCTTATGGGGAGTGGGCTCTGGCTCTTTGGTCCCGCCTCTCAACTGTCAATCAACTGGAGTACAGTTTCCTGAGCCTATTGGGCTCTATCATATCTACACTTGAAACTGTGTATGGAGTCAGCCTCCACCACATCACTGCCTAATGCATTCTACCTGTTAACTACTCTGACACTGAAAAAGTTCCTTCTAACGTCTCTGTGGCTCATGTGGGTACTCAGTTTCCACCTGTGTCCCTTTGTTCGCGTCCCACCAGTGTTGAATACTTTATCCCTGTTTACCCGGTCGATTCCTCTGAGGATTTTGTAGGTTGTGATCATGTCTCTCCTTACTCTTCTGTCTTCCAGTGTCGTAAGGTGCATTTCCCGCAGCCTTTCCTCGTAACTCATGCCTCTTAGCTCCGGGACTAGTCTAATGGCATACCTTTGGACTTTTTCCAGCTTCGTCTTGTGCTTGACAAGGTACGGGGCTCCATGCTGGGGCCGCATACTCCAGGATTGTGTGTGTGTGTGTGTGTGTGTGTGTGTGTGTGTGTGTGTGTGTACTCACCTAGTTGTACTCACCTAGTTGTGTTTGCGGGGGTTGAGCTCTGGCTCTTTGGTCCCGCCTCTCAACCGTCAATCAACAGGTGTACAGATTCCTGAGCCTATCGGGCTCTGTCATATCTACACTTGAAACTGTGTATGGAGTCAGCCTCCACCACATCACTTCCTAATGCATTCCATTTGTCAACCACTCTGACACTAAAAAAGTTCTTTCTAATATCTCTGTGGCTCATTTGGGCACTCAGTTTCCACCTGTGTCCCCTAGTACGTGTGCCCCTTGTGTTAAATAGACTGTCTTTATCTACCCTATCAATCCCCTTCAGAATCTTGAATGTGGTGATCATGTCCCCCCTAACTCTTCTGTCTTCCAGCGAAGTGAGGTTTAATTCCCGTAGTCTCTCCTCGTAGCTCATACCTCTCAGCTCGGGTACTAGTCTGGTGGCAAACCTTTGAACCTTTTCCAGTTTAGTCTTATCCTTGACTAGATATGGACTCCATGCTGGGGCTGCATACTCCAGGATTGGCCTGACATATGTGGTATACAAAGTTCTGAATGATTCTTTACACAAGTTTCTGAATGCCGTTCGTATGTTGGCCAGCCTGGCATATGCCGCTGATGTTATCCGCTTGATATGTGCTGCAGGAGACAGGTCTGGCGTGATATCAACCCCCAAGTCTTTTTCCTTCTCTGACTCCTGAAGAATTTCCTCTCCCAGATGATACCTTGTATCTGGCCTCCTGCTTCCTACACCTATCTTCATTACATTACATTTGGTTGGGTTAAACTCTAACAACCATTTGTTCGACCATTCCTTCAGCTTGTCTAGGTCTTCTTGAAGCCTCAAACAGTCCTCTTCTGTTTTAATCCTTCTCATAATTTTAGCATCGTCCGCAAACATTGAGAGAAATGAATCGATACCCTCCGGGAGATCATTTACATATATCAGAAACAAGATAGGACCGAGTACAGAGCCCTGTGGGACTCCACTGGTGACTTCACGCCAATCGGAGGTCTCACCCCTCACCGTAACTCTCTGCTTCCTATTGCTTAGATACTCCCTTATCCACTGGAGCACCTTACCAGCTACACCTGCCTGTCTCTCCAGCTTATGTACCAGCCTCTTATGCGGTACTGTGTCAAAGGCTTTCCGACAATCCAAGAAAATGCAGTCCGCCCAGCCCTCTCTTTCTTGCTTAATCTGTGTCACCTGATCGTAGAATTCTATCAAGCCTGTAAGGCAAGATTTACCCTCCCTGAATCCATGTTGGCGATTTGTCACGAAGTCCCTTCTCTCCAGATGTGTTACCAGGTTTTTTCTCACGATCTTCTCCATCACCTTGCATGGTATACAAGTCAAGGACACTGGCCTGTAGTTCAGTGCCTCTTGTCTGTCGCCCTTTTTGTATATTGGGACCACATTCGCCGTCTTCCATATTTCTGGTAGGTCTCCCGTCTCTAGTGACTTACTATACACTATGGAGAGTGGCAGGCAAAGTGCCTCTGCACACTCTTTCAGTACCCATGGTGAGATCCCATCTGGACCAACAGCCTTTCTAACATCCAGATCCAGCAGGTGTCTCTTGACCTCCTCTCTCGTAATTTCGAACTCCTCCAAGGCCGCCTGGTTTACCTCCCTTTCTCCTAGCACAGTGACCTCACCCTGTTCTATTGTGAAGACCTCCTGGAACCTCTTGTTGAGTTCCTCACACACCTCTCTGTCATTCTCTGTATACCTGTCCTCGCCTGTTCTAAGTTTCAATACCTGTTCTTTCACTGTTGTTTTCCTTCTGATGTGACTGTGGAGTAGCTTTGGTTCGGTCTTGGCTTTGTTTGCTATATCATTTTCAAAATTTTTCTCTGCTTCTCTTCTCACCCTGACGTACTCATTCCTGGTTCTCTGGTATCTCTCTCTGCTTTCTGGTGTTCTGTTATTCCGGAAGTTCCTCCACGCCTTTTTGTTCAGTTTCTTCGCTTCCATACATGCCCTATTATACCATGGATTCTTCTGTTGCTTCTCGGATTTTTCCCTTTGGGCCGGGATGAACCTGTTTACTGCCTCCTGACACTTTTGGGTAACATAGTCCATCATACCCTGTACAGACTTGTCTCTGAGGTCTGTGTCCCAAGGTATTTCACTTAGGAAACTTCTCATCTGTTCATAATTCCCCTTTCGGTATGCCAGCCTTTGTGTGTGTGTGTGTGTGTGTGTGTGTGTGTGTGTGTGTGTGTGTGTGTGTGTGTGTGTGTGTGTGTGTGTGTGTGTGTGTGTGTGTGTGTGTGTGTGTGTGTGTACTCACCTAGTTGTGCTTGCGGGGGTTGAGCTCTGGCTCTTTGGTCCCGCCTCTCAACCGTCAATCAACAGGTATGTGTGTGTGTGTGTGTGTGTGTGTGTGTGTGTACTCACCTAGTTGTGTCTGCAGGATCGAGCATTGACTCTTGGATCCCGCCTTTCGAGCATCGGTTGTTTACAGCAATGACTCCTGTCCCATTTCCCTATCATACCTGGTTTTAAAATTATGAATAGTATTTGCTTCCACAACCTGTTCCTGAAGTGCATTCCATTTTCCCACTACTCTCACGCTAAAAGAAAACTTCCTAACATCTCTGTGACTCATCTGAGTTTCAAGCTTCCATCCATGTCCCCTCGTTCGGTTACTATTCCGTGTGAACATTTCGTCTATGTCCACTCTGTCAATCCCTCTGAGTATCTTATACGTTCCTATCATGTCCCCCCTCTCGCTTCTTCTTTCTAGTGTCGTAAGGCACAGTTCCCTCAGGCGCTCCTCATACCCCATCCCTCGTAGCTCTGGGACGAGTCTCGTTGCAAACCTCTGAACCTTTTCCAGTTTCATTATATGCTTCTTCAGATGGGGACTCCATGATGAGGCGGCATACTCTAAGACTGGCCTTACGTAGGCAGTGTAAAGCGCCCTAAATGCCTCCTTACTTAGGTTTCTGAATGATGTTCTAACTTTTGCCAGTGTAGAGTACGCTGCTGTCGTTATCCTATTAATATGTGCCTCAGGAGATAGATTAGGTGTTACGTCCACCCCCAGGTCTCTTTCACGCGTCGTTACAGGTAGGCTGTTCCCCTTCATTGTGTACTGTCCCTTTGGTCTCCTATCTCCTAGTCCCATTTCCATAACTTTACATTTGCTCGTGTTGAATTCCAGTAGCCATTTCTCTGACCATCTCTGCAACCTGTTCAGGTCCTCTTGGAGGATCCTGCAATCCTCATCTGTCACAACTCTTCTCATCAACTTTGCGTCATCCGCAAACATCGACATGTAGGACTCTACGCCTGTAAACATGTCGTTAACATATACAAGAAATAGAATTGGTCCCAGCACCGATCCTTGTGGTACTCCACTTGTTACTGTTCGCCAGTCCGACTTCTCGCCCCTTACCGTAACTCTTTGGCTCCTTCCTGTTAGGTAGTTCCTTATCCATGCTAGGACCTTTCCCCCCACCCCCGCCTGCCTCTCGAGCTTGAACAGCAGTCTCATGTGCGGTACTGTATCAAAGGCTTTTTGGCAGTCCAGAAATATGCAGTCTGCCCAACCATCTCTGTCCTGTCTTATCCTCGTTATTTTATCATAGAATTCCAGAAGGTTTGTTAGGCACGATTTCCCTGTCCAGAACCCATGTTGATGTTTGTTCACAAACCTAATGTTCTCCAGGTGTGCAACCAGTTGTAGCCTAATTATTCTTTCCAGTATTTTACAGGGGATGCTTGTCAGTGATACAGGTCTATAGTTAAGTGCCTCCTCCCTATCGCCTTTCTTGAAGATCGTGTGTGTGTGTGTTTACTAGTTGTGTTTTTACGGGGGTTGAGCTTTGCTCTTTCGGCCCGCCTCTCAACTGTCAATCAACTGTTTACTAACTACTTTTTTTTTTTTTTTTTTTTTTTTTTTTTTTTTTCCCACACCACACACACACCCCCCAGGAAGCAGCCCGTGACAGCTGACTAACTCCCAGGTACCTGTTTACTGCTAGGTAACAGGGGCATTCAGGGTGAAAGAAACTTTTGCCCATTTGTTTCTGCCTCGTGCGGGAATCGAACCCGCGCCACAGAATTACGAATCCTGTGCGCTGTCCACCAGGCTACGAGGCCCCTGTATGTGTGTGTGTGTGTGTGTGTGTGTGTGTGTGTGTGTGTGTGTGTGTGTGTGTGTGTGTGTGTGTGTGTGTGTGTGTGTGTGTGTGTGTGTGTGTGTGTGTGTGTGCGTGCTTGTTATATCCACTCCCTAATCTTTTTCCCTCATATTCTGCCGTTGCCTTCCCCTGTGTTGCATATACTTCTTGATCTCCCTTGTTCCTTCCCAACCTTCTTCAGTTCTCATCTGTTGGAATTGAATTCTAGCAGCCATGTGTTTGTGCACTGCTGGAGTTGGTCACGGTAACTCTGGGCAGTTCTCAGTTTTGAATTCCTCGTCAGTTTTGTGTCGTTTGCTAACACTGAGTTGAATGCCTCGGGTAGATAGATCATTTACATAGATTAGTTGTCCCAGTACTGAGTGTATGTGTTCACACATGGCCATGTTGTGGTTGCTATAGCCCCTAAGGGGCTTCATATACATCATATACTATCATATACATCATATACTATCATATACTATACATCATATACTATACATCATATACATCATATATTCATACTCCTATCTTCCTTCGTTTTGGGTAAAGACCAAGTCTGGTGAAGTGGTGGGTCCTCTCCTCTTACTCTAGTGCTGGTGGTGGGTCCTCTTACTCTAGTGCTGGTGGTGGGTCCTCTCCTCTTACTCTAGTGCTGGCGGTGGGTCCTCTTACTCTTACTCTAGTGGTGGTGGTGGGTCTTCTTACTCTAGTGCTGGTGGTGGGTCCTCTTACTCTAGTGCTGGTGGTGGGTCCTCTTACTCTTATTCTAGTGGTGGTGGTGGGTCTTCTTACTCTAGTGCTGGTGGTGGGTCCTCTTACTCTTACTCTAGTGCTGGCGGTGGGTCCTCTTACTCTTACTCTAGTGGTGGTGGTGGGTCCTCTTACTCTAGTGCTGGTGGTGGGTCCTCTTACTCTAGTGCTGGTGGTGGGTCCTCTTACTCTAGTGGTGGTGGTGGGTCCTCTTACTCTAGTGCTGGTGGTGGGTCCTCTTACTCTAGTGGTGGTGGTGGGTCCTCTTACTCTAGTGCTGGTGGTGGGTCGTCTTACTCTAGTGGTGGTGGTGGGTCCTCTTACTCTAGTGCTGGTGGTGGGTCCTCTTTCTCTAGTGGTGGTGGTGGGTCCTCTTACTCTAGTGCTGGTGGTGGGTCGTCTTACTCTAGTGGTGGTGGTGGGTCGTCTTACTCTAGTGGTGGTGGTGGGTCGTCTTACTCTAGTGGTGGTGGTGGGTCCTCTTACTCTAGTGCTGGTGGTGGGTCCTCTTACTCTAGTGCTGGTGGTGGGTCCTCTTACTCTAGTGCTGGTGGTGGGTCCTCTTACTCTAGTGGTGGTGGTGGGTCCTCTCCTGTTACTCTAGTGCTGGTGGTGGGTCCTCTTACTCTAGTGCTGGTGGTGGGTCCTCTTACTCTAGTGCTGGTGGTGGGTCCTCTTACTCTTACTCTAGTGGTGGTGGTGGGTCCTCTTACTCTAGTGCTGGTGGTGGGTCCTCTTACTCTAGTGCTGGTGGTGGGTCCTCTTACTCTTACTCTAGTGGTGGTGGTGGGTCCTCTTACTCTAGTGCTGGTGGTGGGTCCTCTTACTCTAGTGGTGGTGGTGGGTCCTCTTACTCTAGTGCTGGTGGTGGGTCCTCTTACTCTAGTGGTGGTGGTGGGTCCTCTTACTCTAGTGCTGGTGGTGGGTCCTCTTACTCTAGTGCTGGTGGTGGGTCCTCTTACTCTAGTGGTGGTGGTGGGTCCTCTTACTCTAGTGCTGGTGGTGGGTCCTCTTACTCTAGTGCTGGCGGTGGGTCCTCTTACTCTAGTGCTGGTGGTGGGTCCTCTCCTCTTACTCTAGTGCTGGTGGTGGGTCCTCTCCTCTTACTCTAGTGCTGGTGGTGGGTCCTCTCCTCTTACTCTAGTGCTGGTGGTGGGTCCTCTCCTCTTACTCTAGTGCTGGTGGTGGGTCCTCTCCTCTTACTCTAGTGCTGGTGGTGGGTCCTCTTACTCTAGTGCTGGTGGTGGGTCCTCTCCTCTTACTCTAGTGCTGGCGGTGGGTCCTCTTACTCTAGTGCTGGTGGTGGGTCGTCTTACTCTAGTGCTGGTGGTGGGTCCTCTTACTCTAGTGGTGGTGGTGGGTCCTCTTACTCTAGTGCTGGTGGTGGGTCCTCTTACTCTAGTGGTGGTGGTGGGTCCTCTTACTCTAGTGCTGGTGGTGGGTCCTCTTACTCTAGTGGTGGTGGTGGGTCCTCTTACTCTAGTGCTGGTGGTGGGTCGTCTTACTCTAGTGGTGGCGGTGGGTCCTCTTACTCTAGTGGTGGTGGTGGGTCCTCTTACTCTAGTGCTGGTGGTGGGTCCTCTTACTCTAGTGCTGGTGGTGGGTCCTCTTACTCTAGTGGTGGTGGTGGGTCCTCTTACTCTAGTGCTGGTGGTGGGTCCTCTTACTCTAGTGGTGGTGGTGGGTCCTCTTACTCTAGTGCCGGTGGTGGGTCCTCTTACTCTAGTGCTGGTGGTGGGTCCTCTTACTCTAGTGCTGGTGGTGGGTCCTCTTACTCTAGTGCTGGTGGTGGGTTCTCTTACTCTAGTGCTGGTGGTGGGTCGTCTTACTCTAGTGGTGGCGGTGGGTCCTCTTACTCTAGTGGTGGTGGTGGGTCCTCTTACTCTAGTGCTGGTGGTGGGTCCTCTTACTCTAGTGCTGGTGGTGGGTCCTCTTACTCTAGTGGTGGTGGTGGGTCCTCTTACTCTAGTGCTGGTGGTGGGTCCTCTTACTCTAGTGGTGGTGGTGGGTCCTCTTACTCTAGTGCCGGTGGTGGGTCCTCTTACTCTAGTGCTGGTGGTGGGTCCTCTTACTCTAGTGCTGGTGGTGGGTCCTCTTACTCATGATGGTTGAGTAATGTGTTGTGTTAAGAAGTGTGTGTCCGTCGCCTCCACCAACTTTGCTCTCCATGTTTCATCAGCCCCCTGGGGGGGGGGGGCTTATATTTATCCAACCTATTTCTTTGTGATTCACTCCCCTGTTATTAGACTCATGCCGCTGAGCACACATACTAGTGTCGCTGCTAGTTCCTGCGTGTCACACTAACCTGGTGTCACACACGGCTCTCATACTTGTTGTGACACCTTCCTGGGGGTATGGGGCCCCCCTCTCTGGGGTCCAGCTGGGGTCTATGGGACACCATTCCCACCTTCCTGTGGGAATGAGAGAATGAGAATAATGGTTCGGTGTTTCAGGTAGGTGAGGGGAGGGGTGTGGGGGGGTTGTGTTGACCACTCACGACACAGCGCACCTCCCCCCCCCCATTACACAGGACCAATAGGAATACAACGTCACACTTCATTAAAAGTGAAGGTGCCTATCGAGGCCTATGT